>JARFNZ010000001.1:0-12217 GCA_031763405.1 Balanus nubilus
CCCATAGGCGAAGGAACCGGGGGGGGGGGGTTGCATGCTCCCCACACTTGCTGGCCAATTTTTTTTGCTATTTTTTATCTTAAGAAATTAGGCCGCTAACGATTCACCATGGCGACAGGAGTCCAAATCTGCAAAGAAATCTATCATAGGGGTTATCATATGGTTTTCCTCAAGATAACATCAAAGTTTCACATCCCTCCCCCCTCACACACACTTCTCGTGACGTTCTTATGCCAATGCCAGTGGCGACGCCTCTATAAAAACACACAATCAGGCACTCGATTTCGGATAGATTTAGATACATAAATTACATTCAGAGACTACATAAATAGGGTAAAACGCCCCAAAGAGACATCTTTCCCCAGTGTATGTCTTGCCCCAGCCATGAGGCAAGTCGCCCTATCTGCACTCTTTGCCCGCCATTGACTGGGGTCTCAGCCGAACAACATTGACTGGAGGGCAAAAAGTGCCCCAAAAATTATCTCCGGAAACAATGATCGCAGCGAGACGCGCGAGGCACCATTCGAAAGCTCTCCACGAGACGCACCTAAAGCACACTCGAAATTTATTAATTGAGGTCATGTGTCAGGTCAAGGTCAGGTCAAAGGTCAAAATCAGGTGTTTCCACGTTGATGCCCGGGGAGACCGCATAATGCCATTATGACATTACCAACAATGAGATTACCTCCCGCCTCTGGGCCCAAACCGCGCCCTACGTACTCTCAAATGTTAGGTGAAGGTACTCAATGAGTATAGTCCTCCCTCATACTAAGTGCGGGTCAAGATCAAGGTCAGGTAACAAAAGGTCAATATACCCAAAAGCTATACATGGGGCATGTGACATGTGTTGTATGGGTCGTTTTAGACGAACAGTTCAATGGTGACGATTCTTTTGTCATCTGAAGTCAATAAAGTGAAGGTTGTAACATGATCAGGTCAAGGTCAGGTCAAATAAGGTTAATTTTTGATATCAGTATTGTTTTATTAAAGACATATGTTTCTGAATCAAAATTTGCTCAGAAATCTAGTGTTGTCATTTATTGTTTTCGTAAATGGTCTAGAATTCCCCAAATCACCCCCCAAAATAATGTCATCAGTTTCTCACATTTTATTTTTTATTTTTGACGGAGGATGCTATATGTGAGGAAACTGATATCGTCATTTTTAAACCTGCTACTTTTGGCATTTCTATACAGCTTACAAAAAATAAATGACACCACTGGAATTCCGAGGAAAATCTTATTCCAAAACATGTGTTTTTATTTACAAATACCTGTATTTGACCTGACCTTGTTAAAAACTGCAATTAATTTACTTCAGATGACACAATACACGTCACCATCGAATTCTACATCTAAAACGACTCACAAAACACGTATCGCATGACCCATGTATAGCTTTTGGGTATATTGACCTTTTGTGACTTGACCTTGCCCCTGACCCGTCCTTAGTATGATAACTATACTCATATAGCACCTTCACCTATCACCTGAGAGTACTTTGGCGCAGTTTGGGCCCAGATCGGCGCATTATGTGGTCTTCCCGTGTCATGACGCGAGAACGCCCGACTTTGACCTTTGACCTGACCTTGACCTGACACGTAACCTCAATTTATAATTTTCAAGTATGCTTCAGATGCGTCTGGTTGAGATCTTTCGAATGCCGCCTCGCACATCTCGCTGCAATTATTAGTTCCGGGTATAATCTGAGGGGCACCTTTGCCCCCCAGTCAGTGTTGTTATGCTGAGACCCAAGTCAATGGCGGGTTAAGACAATAAGCAAACAATACTCAATCACTTATAAGTTATAACCACCATAGTGTGGTAGATGGAAAGACAAGTTTTGCACTGCGTGTTCTTCAGAATGTGAAGCTTATTATGTGAAAGTTCAATAGCTTTAAATTGACTATTTGTCAAAAAATGATGAGATGACTTTGCGAGTAGGTACTGAGTAGGGGTACGGTGTTTATATTGACAGCCAATATGAACTCTGCAGAGTTCATATTGGCTGACACTAACGGTAAGCTGGCATATTCGTGTCGATATCCCGAATATTATCAATACTTCTTAGAGTATAAGCCTTCTTGAGGACAACCAATAATTTTTTACTTCCAGACCAAACCTGGGGAAATTTAAATAACTCAGCAACTAAGTTACTCCGGGAAAATGCAGGTAGGTATAGTTCAGTTAATTAAAAATAGGTATATAATCACGTGTCAATAACTCCACATGACAGACGTCGGTAGATAGAGATACCCTCATTTAACCCGCGTCCCGATGGGCTATTTCCAACGCCTCCCGCCTATGGGGGGGGGGGGGGGACGTTTGCCCCTTCCAACGATCTCATAAATTACTAGGACGATTTTCACGTCACGGGTAAGATCAATATCAATTTTTATCGTTTTCGTTGGGGGTGGGATTGTCGGGCGAAATAACGATATTAAACACATGAACAGCCGATGAATCGGCATGAATCGTGTTCCTAACACTTCCAAGAATCTGTATAAGCTTACCGGTCATGGGTCAGGTCAAGGTCATCCGTGGTCACGGGGTTAAAAAGGTAAAATCAGAAACAGTTTATATGGAAAAGATCCACGTAAAACGAGGCTTTTCACTCTTTCACATCGTATTAGTTAAACAATGTGAAGAACACTGAGACAAACACCGCTTACTTTGGTCATCGGGCACTAAAGTGTATGTTTTTGGATGAGTTTTCATTAATAACGGGACAAATGGCTCTAAAGATTGTTAGTTCTATAAGAATCGGAGAAAAACGGAAATTCACCGGAATGAGTAAAAATGTCATGAAACGTGTCCGATTTTCACATTTAAAAGGTTCTTGAGAGGTCATTTAGGAAGATATCGACTTTTAAATTTTGTACACAAAATTCCCGAGCTGGCCTAAATGACATATATTATGTTGTTTATTTGGATTTGCTTTCAAAATATGACAAAAGGTAAAAATTGTAATGTTATGTTGTCGAATTAGTTTTTCACTTTTTCGCTTTTAATATTAATTTTCCCGAATTAGTGGAAGTAGGACAATCTGCAAAGTTTGGTGAAGCTGCTGGCGTCATTTTTGGAGATATCAGGAAAAAAGGGAAGGGGGCATTTCGACCCTCTCCCATCTGGGCGAGGGTTAAAAATGGAAATGTCGAACAATCTTGTCAGTGTCGGCCTTTGTTGGTTTCAGTCTCGTAACCTCAATATTGACTTGAGCCAAGCAATGCCTGAAGTAACTTAAAATATCATTGTCGAGAGTGTCCAGACACTCTCCGAACACTCAAATCCTTCTTAGCTTTCGAGTTAGTGTGAAGGAGGAGGAGTCATTTTGACTACCCTTCCATGGCGAGAGTGGCTGAGAGGCCCACCTGGCCGCGGGATGAGATCGGGCATGAGTTAATTTTGACCGGTTTCAGTCATGTTACACGGGCTGTCCCTGGAGCCCTTTCAACTAAGTATAGCCTATTTCTATACCAATATCGCCCACGCACCTACAGTTTTGCCATCCCCTCCCCGTCTCGGCCCGTTCGCTCCTGCTGCCAATGACCGGCGGCCGGAGACTGGAGACACAACACCACAGACCATTCCTCAATCATCAAGCCACGCGCCAGGGCCCGCGTCTCGGTCCAGCGCTCCAGACGACGCTCGTAGCCACGTGGCCGCTTTCCAGCGCCATTGGGCGCCACAAACGCCGCATTGAGCATCAGCCGCCGAGTCCAGTGGTCTAGCAGGGAGCGCTCAGTCTATCGATAGCTGGCAGCCTGCCCAGCGGCGCCGCTGCCGCCGCCTGGCGGTCCCTCAGGCAACTAGCGCCTTGACGTCAGAGGGCTCGTCTTGTTCGTCCCTGCCTCCCTCTCCCGTTTCACTTCTCCTTCTGTTGAGCTCAAGGTAACATCCCCTCGGGCGGTCTCCTCTCAGCCGAGGGAGGCACCTGGCCCTCGTGCGGTGCTCGCTGGTCAGGCAGGCGGTGTGGTGCCTGGTTTGTCGTGTGCTCGTGCCTCTGGTGTCCCCGCCGTCGGTCCCATGGCGCGATGCGACACTGACAGTGAACTACCGATTACTGCTGGCTACCTTCGATAACCTGACATTTCAGGTATCAGTAATGATCCCAAAGGAACAGAGGTAGCCACGGTGGGCACTTCACAGTCAGTAACACGATATGACATATTTTTTAGATGTGCCGCAGATACTTGTTATACATTTTACCAGAATCGTTTAAAAGCCAAGGGAATTATAAGATTTTTCTATCCCTAAATTTAGTGGAGCCAAGGCTAGGCAGGGTTAAATCAACTTGGCTAAGCCTTCTCTCTACTTTGGGAAGATTTTGATCAATCTATTTTTCCTTGTCAAAATTTTGACGGGTTTCGTCTCAAAGACGGCATTTATTTCATTGGACATTTCATTCGCTTTGATCACTTCGTGTCTGAGCAAAGAAGACTGTCTGAACCAAACCATGAAACAGTTTGATCACACTTCGGGAGCGAATTTTAATATCTGTACATCAATTAATGAGAATGACAATTTGCATGTGCAGTTTGACGTTTACATCTAGGTAAAATATTCATGTTATTTTATATTCACTAGAAAGTGAACTATGAATGCTGTTAACGGTCGTTCCTGAGCTCGCTAGTGTCAACGAGGCAGCGAATGCCAATTCTGTTCCTTCTATTTTTTTCGGACGAATTTGATCAAGATTTGGATCCACTTATATTAGCGTTTGGCAATAAAAAGACGAGCATTTGATCTACAGAAGGACATATCAAGACAAATATTCGGATTTAAATGTCAAACAAGGGGAACTCGGGTTTGCGTGTTATCTGTCCATTCCATACAAACATCAAGATACCAATCCTTGCGACGTCTCGTTATTCATTATTTAGTAATAAATGTGTGTGTTTCAGTGTCCAATATATTTCAAATTTGTATCCCGTTTTACTACATGCCGAAGTACACAAAATATTTAATTCAATCCATTTCCCAATATTACAGTGTCATCACGGAATGTTAAATTATAATGACTAGATAGGTTCTTATTTTCCCTGGAGCTGAGAGATTACGACACATCAGACACCCCGGAAATATGATCTATGAGCCAATAATACTCAGAGAAAATGGCCAGCACAATGAGAGCCATCATGGGCTGACGTGATCTCCCTCCCGATGGACGAAAAGAGCGCTAACGTCGTTCTTATTTCCAGCAGTTCCGCCAAATCACCGAAAGAGCTCGTTGACGCCGCCACCCTCCATCTAACCCTAACAGCCTCTGTTCTCATTCTGCAGTTCCAACAAACAGTCGAACGAGATGGTTGACGCCGCCACCCTGGAGAAGCTCGAGGCGGGCTTCCAGAAGCTGCAGGCCGCCACCGACTGCAAGTCCCTGCTGAGGAAGTACCTCACCAAGGAGGTGTTCGACAGCCTGAAGACCAAGAAGACCTCGTTCGGCTCCACCCTGCTCGATGTGATTCAGTCCGGTGAGTGCGCTGATGGGTGAACCTGTCTTGCCCCTGTCAACACGCCCTTCTAAAGGGACTCTGGGAATGGCATGTAATGGAGAGGGAGGGACCTCAAGTGGTCGAGTTTGCAGCTCTTGAACGGCTCATCTTACTGCATCCAAATTCTTAAGAACAGCATACATCGTCCGCTATACTGTAGCTAGCTGCATATATTTTTTGTATCAGTATCAAGCTGAATTTTAGATTCGGTCAATACATGTTTAGCTAATTCTTAAATCGAAAAGACAATGATACCAAAAAGAAAACACGAAGCATAGTTCCAGTACCCCTGTCTTTAGCGACAATCGCACAATCCTATGAGAGCAGTGACGCAGACGCAAATCAGGTCCCACAGTCAAAGCAGTCAACTTCCTCGGCATGGAAGCTTCCAGAGTGGGGAGGAGTTGGGCGCTGAGGATAGCTGCCGTGGGAATTATTATCCTGTTGACCTGACCGTTTTGAGGGCGACAATTCGTTGGCCATTTGACATTCTTCTCTAGTGGATATTTTACTGTTTAATTTTGACTCCAATGTTCAGAGGACGTAAAAAAAAAATGGTAAAACAGTACCTGAACCATAACCGTATCACATTACCAATATGATATTGTTGGCTCGTACTGCAACTGTGCGTTATGGCGCAGTTCATTATCCCCTCTGGCCATCGAACTCGGGCAATGTTTAGTCAGCCGCGCTGTAACACAGGCTCAGCTTCTGGCAGAGCAGCCGCCTGCGGTGGCAGGCTGTACCGCGGCACATGGGCTGACCGCCGGTCATTTATCGACTGTCACTGGCAGATAGCGCCTGTCACCGGCCGACTTAATTAATCATGTCTCCACTGACCTTTGATGTAATACGGAAGTGTTCCCTTGAAGCCGCCAAGAGTTAAGATAAAAGTAAACTACTGCAATTGCAATACCGAGACCAGGCCAGTCAATAAAATGTCGCCGCTCCTGCCAATCAACACAGGATTGGGACACTGGCCAGGCAGAGGACAACAATCGGCATAACTCTGGCCGGCTGTGGGGCCGTTAGGGGTGCCAGCAGCAAACATTTCTGAAGTTCAAGGGCGTGTCATGTGACGGGCCGGGTGGTATTCGGTTGGCTCGGCGGCGGGCGGTTAACGGCCAAGTTCAACAGAGCTCACCCGCTGCTGGCCCCCTCCGGAGTCGTTTTCGGAATCTGGCTCTCCGCAGCCTGGTTTCCAAGAGCGCGGCCCTTAGAAACGGTGGAGGTGACTCCTGCCAATGGGCAATTAGCAACAGGCAGTCCGAGGAGAAACGGTTGATCCTGAAGTCATTTCGTTCATTTCATTACACTCGTACCATCACCTAACAAGAGATATAAGGAAATTATTTTTGACTCATTTCCAATTCTTAAAAGAACTGCGTGAATATGTTCCGCTCTATTTCGGCATGATGGCCGCCACCGTAAATATTGCGAGGAATTTGGCCCACTTAAGTTAATTAAATTTAAGCTAAGTTAATTAAATTATTTTAAAGAAATGAGTCGTTAATTAAACTAAATTAAAGTTTATTAACATACATGAAATTAAGTCCATACAAAAATAAAGAAGTTCCTGGCGGCACGTTCTGCTATACGGTTTGTTTAAATTAAATATTTCATGCAAAATATTCAAATTCGTCGCAGAGGATGGACCAAAGCCGGGTGAGCTCCCGAGATACAGCAAAGGGCTTACAGCTTACTTAACTTAGCCATGCGTACTGCGAATCGTGTTGATTCATATTTTTGAATGACAGAGAGCGGACTGTGTTTGACTAAAACATAAATGAGAATAGAAATTTGAACGGAAAACCCGATGTTAACATTCTTTTGTCGGCACACTTCGAAGTCTTAATTACATTTCTCCATCAAATGCCGTGTAGTGATGGCGCGATTCTGCAGTCTTTCGGAGTCGGTTAGGTTAGGAAAAGTGCTAACGGTTTTACTAAAACTAGTGAGAAAAGCCAATCTTTGAATGAAGATTGCAGACGATTTAGGGAGAAGTTCTTTTTAACGGACTGGACTGGTTTAACATGGGAAACTGGCTCTATCACATATCAAATTTTGTATTTTAGGTGGCGATGTCCCTTTAACATTATTTTGTTCATTGTGTACCAGAGTATGCGCCTTAGCTCTGAAAACAAACTGTCTAAGCATGCATTATTCGTTCTTTTTCGTTGCACCGGCACCTGTGATGCGTACCTTTCACCCCTTTTCCCCACGCCTAAGCTTTGAAAGGAAACTGTTGAAGCATGAATTCGTCCTTTTTCGTTCCTCCGGCACCTTTGATGTGTACCTTTCACCTATTTTCCCTGTTTATCTTTGTCATTTGTCGGATGTCAAAACTTATTTTTGTTCGGTCAATTGCTCTCAGTTTATCTCCAGCTACCCAGGACCACACTACCGCACCGTCAAGTGTCTCTCTTTTCATTCTTTCATTTACCCTTAGGTAAACCTAAATTTTCCTCGTCTGAACAGGGACCGATGTCCCCAGTCGGTCGTTGTACCGGCAGACAGATCCCCGAGTCCTCATCACACTTCCAGTCCCTTTCCGATTCCGCGGTCGGCTTCAACTTCCACCACTCTCATGTTGTCCCTCATGACGTCCTGTCGCATTTCTCATTCATGGGACGTTCTCGGGTCATTCCGCCTTCCTGACGACAGACCACACCCCTCGGCTGTATACCTCCCCGGAGAGTTGTCCCCGACGGTAGCCGGTCACTGGTCAGCCCGGGCGGCCTGTCCGACCTCCCTCCCTCCCTCCCCTTCCATCCCCTTCCATCCACTCCACAATCGATCCTGTCCCGACCTCGATCCTGGCCCGACCGTCTCCCCGCTACCGACCGGCGACCGCCTGCCGCCGCCGACCGACGGCCAACGGCCGACGGCCCTGCCAGCCGCCGACCAGACGGCAGTCCTGGCAGCGTGCCTGCCCGAAATAGCGTATCCGGCGGGGAGGGAGGGGTGCCGACTGTCGACTGCCGACGGGTCCCCCTCCCCCCCCCCCCCCTCGCCATCCGGCAGCGACGCCGCTCGGATTTCGGCACCTACGTCTGACGGCTCCGACAGATGTCGCTGTCTGGCGTCCCTCTCCCGCTCAGGCCCCCCAGGGCCCACGGAGCCGCAGCACGCTGTAAAGACGGCGGGCTAGCGAGGAACGCCGCAAGATGCAATGTCTTGATTCGGCAGTCACTCGAAAAAACACAAAATTGTTAGAAAAGTATCCTACTGATTCACTTCCGTTAATTGTAACAAGCACAGGTCGACGCATTTTGCTGTTCAATTTTTGATCTTCTTTAGAAAATACAAAACGCAACATTATGGACATCGATTTGGTTAGCAAGCACATTTAAGTCCATATACGCACACAGTTGCATGTAGGTGTATAAATATAAAGCATAAATATGAGCACTTCCATTTTATTTAAAGTTTATCTATTATTAAAATAAAGGGCACACAATGGCTTGAAAAAAATCCGTATCTCTGCTACCTGTTTCTCAATAGAAATTTCGGTCTGAGACTTGCCTTTCTGCTGGCTGTGATGGACGACTATCTTCCGTTGGCTGTCTCCCGATCCAGGGAGGGGGCAGGGCGCGTCGGGCCGGCCCCGCTCGCTCGCCCCAGGCTATCGACCCGACCTCGGCAGGCCAGCTGACCGCCATGCCAATGGCAGAGGTCCGCGACCAGCGAGGGACACGCGAGAGAGATCCACCCCCGGCGAGGGAGGCACGGAAGAGACCCACGCCCAAAATAGGTGCAGGAACATGGGACAGGGCAGTCATGACACCATATTTGCCGGGTATTTCGATATTTTATACAATATTTTATTTGTTTAATGATATTTAATTATCGTCAAGACGAGAAGATCTCGACTTTGATCAGACAGCTTGGCATACAGGGTTAAGTTTCTCAACGCGAAATCAAAGCTTCGCTGCCCACATTTTTAATGACGTTCTTACAACCTGGTCTACGCCCAGTTGGGACAAAATTTCCTACGAAGCGGGAAATGTCCACCATCAGCGAGAGAGGTCCATGCGCAATAGCAGAAGTCCACATATACATATAGCGGGAAAACACCATGTATACGGACAAAATCGGGAAAAACACCGAACAATCTCAATGCAAGAAGACTAAAATCTACTACATTGCTGACTTGCGATACGCTGTTTTGTTATATTTTACAAGTTTTAATAGAATATAATCTGACCGTTTCACTGAGCCATGAACCGAGTTCATGTTCTATGGAAATCCAGCTGAAACGCCGTCATCCTAATCCGCTTTGATAATCTCTCAGCCTTCGCGCGGTGACCAGGGGCGGAGCTGTCGGACGCGGCCGCGGCGCCGGCCGGCAGCTCTGAGCTGTGAGCTATGAGCTGTGAGCTGTGTGGGCTCAGGCCCGATACAGCTGGGCGTCGCGATTGGCGGCGCACGTCACGAGCGGGGCTCGACCGTCGACGGCAGCTGAGTCGATATCCCCCCGGGGTATTGGCGCCGCCGGTCGATGGTGCCTCACCCGAGGGAGCTGGGCCGTCACCGACCCGCCCGCGGTCCGCTCAGAGGACTGAGACTTGGCTGAGCACTGCAGAATCTCAGGCTGAGACAGCATTGCCTGCTGCTGATATCAGCAGGCAACTCGGTCGTGATAGGAGATGAACGGGAAAGGCGGAACTCGTTAGGCCTGCTAGGCATTCCACTGGTTCGTTCCAATGAAATATAAATATAAAAGGTTTTGTGGGATACCTTAAAAACGACGAAGCTGTCAATTCAGGAGCTCTCACGAATACGTCGCGGTAACAGGAGTTCAACGGCTCGTTAAGGCGTTTCACTAGACTCGGATCGAAGCGGAAGTTTAAAGTTGGATTAATACCATTTACTTAGATTAAGGTTAGAAATCCTCGTAATTAATAAAACTGGTTCAAGTTGTAGACTGGAGTGTCACAACCTTGGCCACTGTACTGACCGGAGTCGACCTCCCTCGATTGTTGCAGGTGTTGAGAACCTGGACTCTGGTGTCGGCGTTTACGCGCCGGACGCCGAGGCCTACTCCCTCTTCTCTGACCTCTTCGACCCCATCATCGAGGACTACCATGCTGGCTTCAAGAAGACCGACAAGCACCCCAACAAGGTCAGCGGCTCTCCTTGTTTTGTTTTTGTGTTATCACCATAGCTTGCCCAAACCATATTCCAAGAATAAAGATTCGAAGTAGCAAATTTTAAAAGAACATGCAGTCTAAGTTATTTTGGGCATTATTGTAAATAATGCCCAAAATAAACTTGTTTCCAACTTTCTATGCTATAACCCGAATGGTAAAAATTCACTATAACGCATTTCAGATAATACACCAGTTATTTGTGAGAACTGTTTGGTGAACGGTGCCATCTTCGATGATAATAGGTAAGGACATCAAATCTACGTATTCTAAGTCTTAACGCGTTGCGTCTGTTTGTTTCAGGACTTCGGCGATGTCGACACGGTCGGCAACGTGGACCCGGAGGGCACGTTCGTCATCTCGACCCGTGTGCGGTGCGGCCGCTCCATGGACGGCTACGCCTTCAACCCGTGCCTGACCGAGGCCCAGTACAAGGAGATGGAGGACAAGGTCTCCTCCACCCTCAGCGGCCTCGAGGGCGAGCTCAAGGGCAAGTTCTACCCGCTGACCGGCATGGCCAAGGACGTGCAGCAGAAGCTGATCGACGACCACTTCCTGTTCAAGGAGGGTGACCGCTTCCTGCAGGCGGCCAACGCCTGCCGCTTCTGGCCCACCGGCCGCGGCATCTACCACAACGACAACAAGACCTTCCTGGTCTGGTGCAACGAGGAGGACCACCTGCGCATCATCAGCATGCAGCAGGGCGGCGACCTGGGCCAGGTGTACCGCCGCCTCGTCACCGCCGCCAACGACATCGAGAAGCGCGTGCCGTTCTCGCACCACGACCGCCTCGGCTTCCTCACCTTCTGCCCGACCAACCTCGGCACCACCATCCGCGCGTCGGTGCACATCAAGCTGCCCAAGCTGGCCGCCGACAAGGCGAAGCTGGAGGAGGTGGCCGGCAAGTACAGCCTGCAGGTGCGCGGCACCCGCGGCGAGCACACCGAGGCTGAGGGCGGCGTGTACGACATCTCCAACAAGCGCCGCATGGGCCTGACTGAGTACCAGGCCGTCAAGGAGATGCACGACGGTATCCTTGAGCTCATCAAGATCGAGAAGTCGCTGTAAGAGCCCAGCTGCGGCTGCGGCTGCGGCGGCGCCGAGCTGCCACGGCACCTGTCCAGAGGCGGCGGAGGCGCGGCGAGAGGGACGGCGGGCGCCCCCACTGCCCGTCCCGCGGGCGGCCCAAGGGCAGGCAGCCTTCTCCGCCGCGCCCCGCCAGCTGTCGCTTTAAGTCCCAGAATCTAGCAGAGGCCGAACATCGAGTCAATCCAGGTCGCTAATTGTTCATGGGCGCGAAAATGTGTCTACCGTAGCTCGACATGTAAATACATTGTGATCGTCGACAGAGCTGGTTTTGGTTGTCCTCGATAAAACCATGATCCCATGAATACTCACTATGTACTTGCGAATAATTGTCTTTACGAGAAATGCTATGGTATTAAGTAAATTACAAATGGTTATCACATAACAAAAGTCAAAACATTTCCACATCCTCAATTATTCAATTTACACATTTTCGATTGACTTCCATTAATTGGCGTAGAAACTCATTATAAGCTGGGCGGGGGGG
>JARFNZ010000001.1:16454-32335 GCA_031763405.1 Balanus nubilus
GGACTCAGCGTGAGCTCAGCTTTCGAATGGTATATCTCACTTAGTTTGACCCTTCCGAACCCTTCCAACGAACCGTGGGAGGGGAGACGGGAGCAGTGGCGGTCCGCACCGCACTGCCGCAGCTACCACAGACGGACCGGCACCCCCAGCCGGACGGACCCGACACAATCAGACACGTTAAATTGCCACCCATCCAACTTCGGCGTGGATGTTTACTCTTAAATTTCAGCTTCGGAGACCTTGCTAGATAACTTGAACATCACGTTAGAGCACTGCAAATTCCCGGAACTTAGGGAGATCTAGTTACAATCTGACCTTTCCATCTGCAAGCTAGCACCAAAATTAGCCGCAATATTGATGCTAAATCTTAAATCGATCACTTCTTTAGCAAGTAATGTTTAAAGAAAATAGTGGGAGCATAAGACCTGTTTCTGCTGTGTAAATCGTTCAAACTTTTTGGAATGCGGCTAGCATACGTCAATCTCGCAAACAAACCAACGACATCAATGACACAACTCCATCCTCCCAGTAGCTGAAAATGTCAGAATGTTCGCCAGATGTTCGGCACCTACCTGGATGATCTTCTGCAGGTTCTTCCACGTGTCCTCCAGCGCCTCCATGGTGAACCAGGTGTAGGGGTTGGGGCCGACGTTGTAGGACTTGATGCGCTGGTCGAGCGCGGCCAGACCGTCAAAGTCGGCCTGGGCGGACACCAGCGACTCCTGGAACTGGGAGTGCGCCTGGCGTAGCGCGCGGATCTCCTCGGTCGAGTTGCAGCGCACCTGTCGGCAGGCGAGGTCAGGTCAAGTCAGGTCAGGTCGGGTCAAGCCAGGTCAGGGCCGATTGGGTCGGGTCACGATCACGTCACATCTGATGGCTCATTATTACAGCAAAACAGCGAAAACTCGCCTAACGAACTGTGCATATTGCGGTGATGAAGGACGGCAGCCTTTCATAAGGCCGTAAGCCATCCAACCAAAGTGGGTATTTTCGCCTCCCACAGAATAGGAACAAAGGCTAAAACCCATGTAAATCAGCAAAGTTCCGCTATTCCACTTTGCATACATTAATTCCGGTCATGAACTCCGCTCTGAATGCCTTGAGAAAACTCTCTCACCGCACCGCCACAGCTCTAATGGCATGACAGATAGTGTCATATCGGTCTGAGTGAAGCGAACAACTCCCCGTCATCGCCGATATATCACCGCGGCACATTCCGACATGGCCGAGGGTCCTCATATACAAGAGGCGCTGTCACAGGCCGACGATGGCCCGGGGTCAACCAGAGCGTAATAACGCCGCCATGCCTCTATCAGCAGCGCGCTGATGTGGCCATTCGAGCGCCAGCCGGTCGGAACAAAGCCCGGATGCGGGCTCGTTTGTCGGGGCTCGACGAGCCCGCACGACTCGGAGAGACTCGTAACGAGGCGGATCGAGTCACTCGCTAAGGAGGCTGTGGGGGTCAGGGCAAGTCATGGCACAGCGGGTCACAGCGAGTCACACCGCCTCGCTGTGAGGCGGGCCGAGGCGGGGTGAAACGCTGCGACGCGAGGTGGGCTACACCTCCTCCACTTACCGGGTCGGTAAGGTCCTCCTCAGCGTTCTCGAACCACGAGTTGAAGGCGGACGCCTTCTTGGCGAAGAGCAGGTAGAGCTCCTCGATCTGCCGGAACTGGTCCTGCATGCCGAGTAGGCGCTGTTTGCGCTCCTGGGAGTGGGCCAGCAGCTGCTGCCAGCGCGACATCACGTCTGCGTGCCGCCGTTGGATGGCCGGCGTCTGCTCGTGGCCCGCCGACACCAGCCGGTCCTTCAGCGAGGTGAAGTTCTGGATGCCCTCCAGCTCGAAGGCGTGCAGACCTAGCAGGCAGAGGGCGGCGTTGGTGTGAGAGTGATGGCGGAAGGGTGCCGCCGAGAATAATGCAAACACCGGCGATAAAAGTGCCACACAGATGAATGTGACGGGCGTGACACAGGGGTTTAAAAAGGTTCTCGATATTTAGTCCAAGTTGGTTCGATAAGAAAAAAAGTGGAAAAGATATCGTGAGTTCAACTGTACTGCATATTTGCGAACAATTTAGCGCCGAAGCATAGTGAAGGGTGCTGCTAACCAGAAACCAACTAGTCAAATGGATACAAATTTCGCTTCCGTCTCTGTCTGAAAAGACACGGTTCTGTGCGGCAGTTTCCGAAGATTAAGGCGGAAATATAGCCGCGCACAGGTCCACTTCCTGGTCCCCGGCAAATGTCTCTCCAACACGAGTGTCGTACAATCACCCCGCACAGCCGTAACTCCCGACGTCAATTGCAATAACACGAGATGAAGATGGAACTCCTGGTACGCCGCTGGCGCGTCTGTAATGCAATTGTCCAACACTGGCTCCGGAAACTAACTCAACTATCAGGCCTGCCGGACCAAGCGTGGGCGGTGCGTCTGCTACAACCCCGAGTGGCCGACCACATACCCCCCCCCTCCCCTCCCCCTCCCGGTATCCCGTCTGACCGCCCCTTCCCCTCCCCTCACCAGCATCGAAGGTCTCCTGCTTGGTCAGCAGCGTCTGCACCGTGCTGAGGTCGCGGCCAAAGTCCTCGGACTTGACGTGCGCCTCCTTATCAGCAATCCAGCTCTCGACGACGTCGGCCTTCCACATGAACTGCAGGTAGGCCGAGTTGTCCTGCAGCTTCTCCTTGCGACGCCGGGCCAGTTGCGACAGGTTCTCCAGCTTCGACTGGAGCTGCTCAGACCTGGAGCACGGCACGGCATGTGGTCACACATACGATACGAGGTAGGACACGCAAGATTAAAGGTACGACTGTCATATGAGGTTCAAGGAAGCTGGGTTCCAGACACGTTCAACGCAAGCTTCGAGATCTGATGAAATACATCATTATCTGAAGCAATGTGCTTGTCGTTTAGCGAAAAGACGGCCGAAGAAAATATATGTGGCTTTCCACGAGAGTATTATGGTTTGAAGAAGGTTCATTTCAAAACAAACGTCAGCTTATACGGCCAGTGACTTATAAATCTGAGCACGACCATAAGCTTGGCCAGGGGTAAAGTTAGCTCAGCAACTCAAATGGGTCTGCTGACATTTCACGATTCCGCATAAGAGGATTTGCAGCAGTTCGGTGGTGAATTTTCAATGTTGATCACGAGACCGGCATCGTATCGCGGCTAGTCAATTCCCGTAAACCAAGTAACTCGGCTCCCTCGCCCAATCACACCGACAAGTACAGCCAACGCGTGGCCTTTTGTCAACACCACTTCATTGCGACACTGCCATTTCCACGCCTGTGAAACTACGAGGGAACTTTTTGTTTACAACCAGCGCTGAAGTGCCCTCGGGAGCTTTGCAGACGAGACATTTGCCCCCGAGGGATACAGGAGCGGGGAGATTGACTGGGTAGGTCGTTCCCCACCAGTTTCACGCCCCAAGATAAACTACAGGCGACCAGACGACCGGCGGTTGACATTTGAGAATATCTGACGGTGAGATTAGATCGGTCCGCACGGATTGACCCTTCGCTCGGGGTCGGAATTTCACCACGCTTGGCGGCAGTATTCCCGGTTTCCGCCATGCAGCCCGGCGTTCCTCCCGCATTGTGGGTAGGGCAACCGGATACCTGATGCCACAAATATACCTCCTCATCCTTCCCTCCAATATTAGGACCTGCAAGATTACTTCTCCCCCTCCCCCCTTCTCCCGCTCCATGGTATTTCCGTGTGGTACGTAAGACCGCTCCTAGTTCGATCTGACAGTGATGTAGAATCCCGGTGTAGTGTAGTTTAGTGTGCCCAGTGTCCCGAGTGCGACCTACCTGGCGCGGATCTGGTCGGCGTGATGATTTCCGTCGGCGATCAGCTGCTCGCCCTGCTGGAGGACGTCCTTGAGTCTGTCCGTGTGCACCGACAGGTCCGTCTCGAACGTGTCGTGCTTCTTCAGCAGGCCCTGCACGGCGGCCATGTTGTCACCGTAGTCGTCGACGGCCAGCAGCTGCTGCTTCTCGCTGATCCAGGCCTCCTCCTCCTCCAGCTTGGCCAGGAACGTCTGGTAGACGAGGCTCTGGTCCAGCTTCTGGGTGCGACCTGACGAGGTGTGTCGCAGCTCCGACCACGCCTGGTCCAGCTGACGGATCCGGTTCTCGATCTGCGGGATCTCCGAGGCCGTGCTGACCTCCATCAGCTTTTGGCCGGACTCCTGGACGCGCTGCAGCGCCGGCTCGTGGGAGCCGACCTCGGTCTCCATGCGCTTCTGCTTCTTCTTGAGGTTCTGCACGCCGGTGAGGTCGCGGCCGTGGTCGTCGGAGGCCACCAGCAGTTTCTTCTCCCTGGAATGGGGCAGACGGACGGTCAGACATGAAACATAAACACAGCCAAACGCCGGCTGCCGAGGCGGAACATATTCCACAAGGCTACCCTCACACCATCGATCAAATAAAGATGGCACGATCATATCAGAATGCTACACTAGTAGGATTTTATCACAACGATGGCTTGTGATTTAGGGCACCACAACTGCCCATACATCTCCGCAAATCGAAATTACATCCGTTTTCCGGAAAAGGAATCCAAGCTTCAAAGGCTGTGAACGCCGCCGTCCACGGACGCAGCATCAGGCCGGTCGCCCCCATGGTTCCAGGACCCATCCCCGTGTCTCAGCCACTCACTTGATCCAGCTCTCCTCATCAGCGATGTCCCGGAAGAACTGGTGCAGCGTGAGCGCCTCAGCCAGCCGGGCGCGCCGGTGCTGCGCCAGGTTCTTGACGCGCGTGAAGCGCTCGTTGACCGACTCCCTCTTCTCCTGGATGTCGGCCGTGTCGAACTGACCGCTGTCCACCAGACTGTCGGCCTGCCCGTACAAACAGATGGTCTGAACAGACACTCAAGACTTACAGACTGTCAGCCGGCCCGTACAAACAGATGGTCTGAACAGACACTCGAGACTTACAGACTGTCAGCCTGCCCGTACAAACAGATGGTCAGAAAAAAGACTAGAGACTTACACACAGAGACTTCCCTACAGGTTTAAGGTGAGGGTGGTTGCACAATGCACATCAGGGTGCCAAATGTGGATACATTTGCAAGTACAGCTCAAAAATTAATGGGGGGGAAATACAGCCTTAATTAGAAATGGGGTGTAATACGAAAGGTGATCACTGGTGTACGCACAACTCTAAATAAATAAATAAAATATCTGGCTCGCGCCTGTCTCGCGACTGCCACTGGCGTCAGAAGTAGCTGGATGAGGGTGATACCACACGAGCGGCGCTGACCTGCTGGTTCATGTCGTTGACGCGGTCCTCGTGGGCGGCGATGTCGTTCTCGACGAGGTCGTGTTTCTTCATCAGGTCCTGGACGGAGGCCAGGTCCTTGCCGGCGTCCTCGGCGGTCATCAGAGACTCCACCTGGCGGCGAGACACATAAAAACGTCAGGACGTTGGTGTTGACTAGAAAATGTGTGCGACCGGTCACGTGGCGACTTTTCCACTGCTAAGCCTGGATAAATGGAACGACGAACTTGTTCATACTGCAAATTATTACATTGTTTTGTGACACTACAAAACTCACCCCGGCTGCCGGCATATGAAGCTGGCCAGACTTACCAGCACATATCACCGTTCGTCACCTCACCTCTCCGAGCCAGAAGTCCAGATCCTTGACGGCGGCCACGTAGGTCCTCTGCTTGTTGGCCTCCTTCAGCTTCATGCTCTTCTCGGAGGACTTCTGCGTGAGGAACTCCCACTGCTCGGCGATGGAGGCGAGCCGCTGCTGCACCGCCTCCTCACCACTCGCGCACTGCTGCTTGTCGATCAGATTCTGACCCACGCCGAGCACGTTTCCGATCCTGTCGGCATTGGCCGCCAGTTCGGCCTCGAACGCCTGATGTTTCTGATGTTTGGACTGGATGTTGGACGGGTCCTTGTACGACTCCTCGGTCGCCGACTGCAGCTTCTCCGTGATCCACATCTCCATCTCATCCGCGTCGCGGGAGAACTGCTGCAGGGTCTGCGATTCGCCCAGCTTGCTGCGCTTCTCGATGAGCGCGTCCTTGAGGTTGCGCCAGCGCTCCAGCACCTCCTGCCGCTTGCCGTCGATGTCATCTCCGGCGTAGTGGTCGGCGCTGATCAGCTGGTCGGCGAACGTCGTCAGCGCGGAGATCTTCTCCTGCTGCGCCGAGATGGCCTTGTCGAAGTCCTCGTGCTTCTTGATGAGCGCCTCGACGTTGTCGCCCTTGGCGGCGTCGACCTCGTCAGAGGCGAGGAAGTCCTCGCGGGCCTGCATCCAGTTCTCGGCCAGCTCGCAGTCGCGGTAGAACAGCTGCAGCTCCAGACACTGGTCCAGCCGCATACGGCGCTCGATCCAGGCCCTGGAGGCAGGCGGGGGAACGTGGTCAGAACGGGTCGGGTCGGGTCGGGTCGGGTCGGGTCGGGTCTGGTCTGGTCTGGTCTGGTCTGGTCTGGTCTGGTCTGGTCTGATCTGATCTGATCTGATCTGATCTGATCTGATCTGATCTGATCTGATCTGATCTGATCTGATCTGGTCTGGTCAGGTCGGGTCGTGCGGGACAGACTAAGTAGAATAACTAGACAGCAGCTCATAAGAGGATTCTCCGTTTGTTATGCCACACCGACTAATTGGCTCCTAAAGCTCAACAACTCTGATAACCTGGCATGTTATGTTCAATTATGGCATCATACAGTAATGAGATTACCCGCCCTGAACATCAGACGATACGATGAGTGATACAATTCAAGGCACGCCGCAGCATTGGCCGCACCCAGCCCGTGTCCAAGTTTGAGCTCACTTTTCCAGCTCCTGCCTGGCCTGGTTCATCTCCTCCAGCCGCTGCTGGATCTCGGGGCTGGCGTAGTGGCCCGACTGCAGCAGCTGCTGGCCGAACAGCTCCAGCGCCTGGAACGTGCCGGCCCGAGCGTCGATCTCGGTCCGGTGCTCCTGTGGGCCGAGGAAGGAGGCGATCAGTCACCACTGGCCAAGACAAAATGGCTAAAAAGATTAGAAAAACACCAGACACAAACACGAGACAGGGTTGAACAAGCTTCATTTCAAACTCTATAAAATATGTTAAAGATACAGAAACTTAACAGAAATTGCTCTTACACTGATGATTGAGTTACGTCAACATTGTGTCTCATAAGCTGATCAAACACTTCGAAATCAGTGATATTTCGCCTGGTTTAGTATATTCCAGAAGGCATGTTACCGACGTCCCAGTTCCCGTTCTGGATCCACCTCTGCGAGTCGAACGCGCCAGTCAGGGCCAGTTATCACCGTCCACCCCGAGGGGGTTACACCGACCCAGCATCCATAAAACACCCCCGCTCGACACCCAATCCCGCCCCGCCCCAATCCCCGTCCGGCCCCGCCCTAATCCCCGTCCGGCCCCGCCCCAATCCCCGTCCGGCCCCGCCCCAATCCCCGTCCGGCCCCACCCCAATCCCCGTCCGGTCGCGCCGGCCCCCGTCGAGACAGGCAGATAGAGACAAACAGCACGGAGACTTGGCGAGGCGGGCCGTCACATTTGCAATGTAGATTCCAACCTCCGAAAATAGTGCGCGCCGAGTCGGTGTTAATTTACGTCGTCGGCGGCGGCTGGCGACGGCCGGTGAGCCGCAGGCGGAGCGGAAAGTTTCGTCCGGAGCTAACTCAACGCACGTCAGCGTAGCTACCGAGTGGAAAACGCTGTGACGAGCCGTCTCTGCATATGTCAGGAGCTGCAGTCACCGCCCCCGTCACCGGCTGTCGGGTTACCGGCGCCGGGCGTCGCGTATGTGAAAATAGGATAGTTTAGAATTCGACCATATATGTGGGTGACGGAGACTAAAAGCCTAAGTGTGTAAGTGTGCGAGTGAGCGAGTGTTCCAGCATTCAGTCTTTAAGTGTTTCGGCATTGGAGCGTCCCACTACCCCAGTATCATCCAAAACGAATTTCAATCTCCCAGCTCCGTATCCGGCAGCGCCAGAGCAGCAGTCAGCGCTGTATCGCCTCACCTGGTGTCTCTCGAGGAGCGCCTCGGCGCCGGTGACGTCCTGCGCCAGCTCGTCCGAGGCCACCAGGCCGCGGCTGGTGTTCACCCACGACATGAGGTCGCGGTAGTCGGACAGGAACCGGTGCAGGTCGTAGCTGTCCAGCAGCTTCTCCTTGCGCGTGTTGGCCTTGCCGGTGAGCTGGGTCCACTGCTGGTTGATCTCGCGCTGCTTCTGGTAGATGGCGTCGCTCTGATCGGGGTGCGTCTGGATCAGACGGTTGGCGGCGTCGTCCAGCTGGCGGATCTTGTCGCCCAGGGCGGCCAGGTCGCGCTCGAGGCCCTCGTGTTTCCGCTGTAGGGTCTGCACGGAGCGCAGGTCCTTGCCTGAGGGGAGGAACGGAGCGGGGTCAGACACAGACCGACTCAAACATCAGGACTGGATTACGCCAGTTGGGAAACGGAATGGACAAGCTGTGTTCTCAGTGGTAGCTAGCAGCAGCACTGTGGTTAAATCCGTCGCTCCTTAAATCAGACAAAGAATACGATTTTACCTAAACGGCAGAAACTTTCTAACACAACTCCCTGTCAAACCAAATTAACCCATTACAATCGCACGTTTCCTTCACGTTACAATTTCACAAGCTGTCAGCTGTCACCCATGACGCGTGTCAGACCCAGGCCACTCACTATGCTCGTAACGGGCAGCGGAGAGCGGCGTGCCTAGAAAGAACATCGCTAACGTCGCAGGCCAGGCGCCGTACACGTACCACAGTCGTCGTTGTTGAGCGCCTCGTCCTTCTCCTGGATCCAGTCGACCGTCTCATCGACGTCACGGTGGAAGCGCTGCACCTCGTGGGCCGAGCCCAGCTGGTTGGCCCGCTCCTGCGTCACCTCCTGCAGCTTGGTCCACTTCTGGTTCAGGTCCTGTGGAAGACGCAGATACGTCAGTCAGACGGGCACATTCAGGTAGAAATCATCAACGGATTACCGTCACATAACGAATGCAAACGCATCAGCATACTGACAAGGATGACTCTTGGAGTACTTTTAAGAATATTTTGATAATAAAGTAGCGAGAAGCATCTTACGCTCGGCATTGGATTTAATTTGCACGTAGTAGAAATACAACTGAACTAAATGCATGATTCTACGTCCGTTTAAATTTCGAGCACTATGAGCGACTAACCGTTACAGACTGTCATAAAGAACGATAGAAGTCAACATCAAGTATGTCAATGGCGCTAGGCCAGTATCCCACAGTCCCTAGAGAAGTTGACAAACGTACCTGGATCTGAGTCTGGATGCGGAGCGCGGCCTCGGTCTGCCCGAGCGTCATCAGCTGGACGGCGATCTCGTTCATCTCGGCCAGCCGCACCTCGTTGGCCTTCAGGTCGGCCTGGAAGTCGTCAAACTTCTTCTGCAGCACCTCCACCTGCTCCAGGTCGTCGCCGACGTCCTCCACGTCCGCGTGCTGCTCCTGTGGGACGGCATGGAGGAAGAGAGGTCAGAACGTCGCCCGTCAAGAGTCCCCACCTCACAAGAGCAGCGGCAGGCCGCTCCACAGCGGCGATTGAATGCAACAGCTTCATGGACTGCATGAGTGATAGGTTGGGTGGAAATGAAACAGTTGAAGTCAGAGTATATGCTATAAGTTACTGTCTGGCTGTTCGGGTGAGTTAAGTGAAAATCTGAATTCAGAAACCCCTAATAAGGATGTTATATGAATTATAAAACAATTATGTACAAATAACTTCTCGTCACCATCGCTGCCACACTTGCCTTGTCCCGAATCCATTGCGACAGTTCAGCCGCCTCACGGACCAGCACGTACGCCTTCACCGTCTCCTTCAGCTTGTTCTTGCGCTCGTTGGCCAGCGCCAGCAGGTTCTGGTACTGGTTCTGTCATGGAAGGACGAACATTGCAGCCGTGAGAGGTATGCAGCATAAACGATCATCAAAAGGTGGGGAATGCGACCACTGACGTCGGCTCTAGGAGGCATTGTTACATGCAGTCCAGGCCTACGACAAAATCCAATTATCATTATCCTGTAATATTCATGTAACTATTCACGCTGGCCCGTGGTAGCATGCCAGTCGCGTCGAAAGTATCCGCCATCCCAGAGGTTATCCTGCCTGTTCATATTCTGGGTGTGATCATGGCAACGTTGCCGTTATGGCACCAGTGGTTTATTAACAACAAAACATAGCCGTGCGACTGAGCCAGCCGCGACCGCCGAGTTGCTTTAATAAACCGAAGCATCTGCAGTAAGACTACAATGACTCGATCAGCCTGCTCGTACCTCGATCTGGTTCTGCCGGTTGGCGATGGAGCTGGCGTCGGCCAGGTTCTGCTGCGAGGCCGTCAGCGCCGAGTCGATCTTCTTCACGTAGGCGGCCGGCACGAAGCCCTGGCGGTCGTTGACCTCCACCTTCCACCAGTCCTGCACAACGAACGGCAAACACCCGCCGGTTAGGCATGGTATGGGAGACAACCAGCTCCAGAAGCCCACTGTCTCTTCTACAACACACCAAACTCATTGACATAATGTGCCGACTGCTACATTTCCGTGAACACAAGTCACTTAAAATGCCTAAATGTAACTTGAAAAAATAATGTATGGTAGAACCCGAATACAAGAGAATGTAGGTACAGTTCGACTAACTTCAGCACATCATCAGAGTTCTTCGAATTCTAACGAGCAGGACGTAAGCAACAACAACCAACGGACGCCACAATCACGGCGATGGACATTACGATTCTACATTACGATTAATTACTATTCTTACGATTCTAAGTGTTAGCTGCACGCACCTTGTTGTTTGAGTTGAGCAGCGTGAGCACGTCGTTCTTGCGCATGGAGACCTCGCGGGGCGACTTCTCGGTGTAGTCGTACAGCGCCTGGACAAACTCCTTGCCGGTGATGTCGGCCACGGGGGTCTCGTGTTGCTGAAAAACACGGTCCGCATATGTCAGACGTGTGTCTGAACAAACGGACATCAGAAAGACAACGGGATCACACAAATGCAGCATTGACGACTGAACCCCATCCTGTCAGCAGTATGGAGATTCTCCCACCGTCCCCACTGCTGTCTGCTGGGCAGATGAGAGGCAGAGTCAGGACCCCCACAGGGCGAGGAGTACTCGACTCGACTCGACTCGACTGACTCACGCTGCACTGGTTGGCCTGCTGACGGAGCGACTCGACGGTGGCCTGGAACGCCTCCAGGTCGGTGATCATGGCCTCGTGCTTCTTGAGCAGCGCCTCGGACGAGTCCTCGTCCTTGCCGTAGTCCTGGCCGCCGGCGATCGGCTCCTTCTCCTTCATCCACGCCTCGGCCTCGTTGGCGTCGGCCAGGTACTGCACGCACAAATCATACCGTCACAGATCAGGAACAAGGGAAGTGATTTGGTACCGGAATTACCATGGCCTTAGTTCAAGAATGTCTGGCTAGAATGACCCAAAATTGGGGTTTCAGAAATCAGCATGCCACAAAAATGGAACATGAATTTAGAAATGGGAGTTGTAATGACGCTTGGGTTATGGCTAAAATAGAAGCAACGAATTTGCCGAGGAGACATGCTTCCAATGTGTAACTCATAACCAGTTTATTAAGAGTCGTCGCGTTCGTCTCTCGCAAATACCAGAAGCGCACCCTGTTCCCGTCCCACCCGAGGCACACTATCCCCATCCCGCCGGCTGGTGAGAGCCCCGTCCTGACCTGGTGTGCGGCGAGCGAGGCGTCCAGGTCCTGGCGGCGCTGGGCGGCCTTCTCCTTCAGCTGGTCCCACTGGTCGGTGAGCTGGGCGGCGCGCGTGCGCACCTCGTCGCTGGCGAAGTGGCCCTCGGCCACCAGGTCGTCGGCGTCGCGCAGCACAGCGGCGATACGCGGCTCGTGGTTGTTGATCTCGGCCACCACCGCCTGGTGCTTCTTGGTCAGGTTCTGCACGCCGATCAGGTCACGGCCTGCACGGACGGTCAGGTCATTGTCAGGTCACGGTTGGGCAGGTCATTGTCATCGTCAGGTCACGGTTGGTCAGGTCATTGTCATCGTCAGGTTACGGACGGTCAGGTCATTGTCATCGTCAGGTCACGGTTGGTCAGGTCATCATGTTACGGTCGCGCCAAACGGACGAGGTCATGGGAGTTTGGAATCTGAACACTTATTAAGCCAAGACGTGGATGGAGATAACCTCAGGTTCTGAACACGGCTCACTGACTAATACTTGGAACGACTATGTTTAACATGACTGGCTAACAATATCAAGATAGGACTTCTACGAATGGCCGGGCTGCATAAATATTTTGTCATTAAATACTTCAGCTATCAAAATATTCAGAGCATTCAGAGACTCGGTCTATTATAGCCTGAGTTATATTATTCAATAGTCGCCACTCCGACACCATCTATGTCACTGCGGCGGCCCCTGCCAAGTCGTACCCCTGTTGGTGCTGGCGGCGACCGGCTCCT
Source organism: Balanus nubilus (assembly GCA_031763405.1). Taxonomy (NCBI): domain Eukaryota; kingdom Metazoa; phylum Arthropoda; class Thecostraca; order Balanomorpha; family Balanidae; genus Balanus; species Balanus nubilus. Next base: position 28,911 of record JARFNZ010000001.1, read on the forward strand.
TCTCGCGGATCCAGGCGGCCTCATCCTCCATATCTCTGAACAGCTGCTGCACGCGCAGGCTCTCCATCAGCCGGTGCTTTCGCAGCTGGGTCGGCTGCTGCAGCTGCTGGTACCTGATGGCACGGAGGCGTCACCCGGTCAGAGGCAGGGGGCACGGAGTGGCACTCAATCACTGACCAGCTGATGGTCGGTGTCTAACACACGCGAGTTTCGGTACGTATTGTCAGGGAGGTGAAGAGGTCTTTCTTCAGTAGAAGCATGAGATAAGTATCGCTGAATTTAATCTCGCTGATGATGCAAAGATAGACAGCATTTTTTTTTTCAATCTGTCCCACATTGACAAAACAAATAGGAATCAACGAACCATCAGCCCAGCCGGCCGAGGCAATTTTCTCTCAGCGTCACCACCTACCCAGCAGCATCTCTGAGGACAGGACATGTCGCTATCGACTCACCTCTGCACCAGAGTCTCCGTCTTGACCTGGATGTTCGGGGCGTCGAAGTGGTTGGCCTCGGTGAACTGCTCCGCCTGTTTGCGGGCCACTTCCACACGGTCAGAGTGGGCGTTCACGTCGTTCTCGAGCAGCCCGTGCTTCTTCTGCAGGTTCAGCACCGACGTCAGGTCCTGCAACATAGCCATGAGAAGCGGTCAGAACACTGCGCCGACACAACTCTGCCGTCCTCCATGGTTCGGCATCGATGCGAGGACCTGAATTTTCTAACTCATCCACAGCAAATGGTCAGCTAATTATTTAAATATAACCGCCAGTAACCTGGCCCAACAGCGTCACCTACGTAAAATACCCCGCCGATTACCGAGTACCGTCCCAGCAGATACGGTAAACCTGTGCCAACTTCACCATACCTTTGAACAATTAAACCTCGACCTCCTCTGGTCAGCCTGGCGCGGCGTACCTTTCCGTAGTCCTCGCTCATGAGCTGGCCCTCCAGCTCGGACATCCAGAGGTCCATGTCCTCGAGACTGCGGTTGAACTGCTGCTGCTCGCTGGCCTCGGCCAGCTTGGCCCCCTTGGTGCGGGCGGCCTCCTCGAGGGAGCTCCACAGCTGCTGGATCTCCGTCAGCCGCTCGCCGATACGGTCTGAGGACGGAAACAACGGCCGTCACCAACGGAGGAGGACAGGGACTGCAAGGCGAACCGTGCGCTAGCTGGTAAAATAAAGGTTTTGATGACACAGTGCATTGTATTGGAAAACCTACATTGATGATTTGGGTTTAAGGGCGCCACAGCTGCAAGGCTATACGGCGCAACAACCCACATTACAATTGTTTAACTGGTCCTGTCGATGTATAAAGGAAAGGCATATGAATAGCAAAGCCCGTCTGGATGACACCATACAACTATACTTTTAATATATGTAATACGTATGTATTCGAGTTTTGGGCGCATCACTGGAGTCTTCACATAATGAAAAAGCAACACATTTATCAAAATTTCACTGCAACGTTTGCAGCGACTTAACACGGGCAGACTTAACACACCACAAAGGCCACAAGGCGCCGAGCTGCGGATATTTCAACACACAGATTGTTCACATCAGAGTCACACGAGTCGTCACTGTGCCGGCCAACTCACCGGCAGCGAAGTGCTGGCTCTCGATGAGCGCCTCCCCAGCGTTGGTCAGCTCCTCAATGCGCGACGTATTGGCCTTGATCTCCTGCTCAAAGTTCTGGTGCTTCTGCACCTTTCCGTTCAGGTTGGTCGGGTCCTGTCAGGGTCAGATTGGATGAGCCGTTATAGGTCACATCACAAGAGACTATGCGGTTCATACCAACAGGAAGTAGCAGCCCTAACGCATAACATTCAGAAATCATAGGCCCCAAAGTTAGTGGTATTGATTGGACATGGGACAAAAAAAAATCCTCACGGGGAACGCGCACCTCGTCAAAACTAAAAAAAAGCGTCTTCTCTTATTCATTCGCCTACATTACCTCACAAAGCATCCGTCGCGACAACTTCACACGCCGCTCTCCTCACATCTACGTGTACCACCACCAGTCCTCAGCATCCCCTCCCCCCCCCTTCCTGGTCATCTACGTGTACCACCACCAGTCCTCAGCACCCCTCCCCCCCCCCTTCCTTCCCCCCTTCCTTCCACCCCCGGCGGTCTCACCAAGTAGGACTCGTCGTTGGCGAACTTGAGTTTCTCGTTGATCCAGCCCTTGGTCTCGTCGCAGTCGCGCTCGAACGCCTGCAGCCGGTAGGAGGCCTCGAGCTTGGCACGGCGCTGGGCAGACTTATCCATCAGCTGGCCGCGACGCTCCAGCAGCTGTGGGGAGGAGGGAGACACGAGGGTCAGAGTCACGGTAGGTCAGAGACACGGGGTGGGATGGAGACACAGGTCGGGTTGGAGACAGATGCGGTCAGACACAAGCGCGGCGGAGAAAGGGGCGGAGGAAAGAGCTGTCAGCGGGAAGCTAATACCGGACACGGGAGGGATTCTCAGAGTGTAGAGATTCGCCACGTGAGGACGGGATGAACGGCAGTCGTCGATCAAATACGGCTCAGCTGACCGTGGTGAAGCTAGCAGCAGGGTGACCAGCTAATTCTCCAGAGCAGCACGTCCAACGACGTGGAAATGATCAGGCTAAGACAAAGTGAGTTGCATCAAAATATTGCGAACTATAACACCTAAGGATTAATTATTTTCAAGGAATACACACTTAAACGCAAAATCAATCGACACATCTAACCTTAATTTAAGTTTTAAAGTAAATCTAGCAGAGTTATACGTACGGCGTCGCGTCTCTGGGTGACATCCTCGGCGGCGTAGTGCTGTCCCTCGATCAGCTTGGTGGCGAACTCGTTGAGCGCCTTGATCTTCTCCTCCTGGGCGGCCAGCGATTTCTCAAAGTCCTCGTGCTTCTTGATCAGTGCCTCCACAGAGTCCAGCGAGTCGCCCAGGTCGTCGTTCGACAGGAACGCCTGCGAATCGGAACAAACTTCAGTTAGTCGGCAGTACGACTTTCATTCATTCATCAATTAATTAATCCATTCATTTATTCATCCATTCATTTATTCATCCATTAATTTATTCATTCATCCATTCATTTATTCATTCATCCACTCATTTAATCATTCATCCACTCATTTAATCATTCATCCATTCATTTATTCATTCATCCATTCATTTATTCATTCATCCATTCATTTATACATTAATCCATTCATGTATTCATTAATCCATTCATTTATTCATTAAATCATTCATTTATTCATTCATTAATCCATTCATTTGTTCATTAATCCATTCATGTATTCATCAAACCATTCATTAATCCATTCATGTATTCAATAATCCATTCATGTATTCATTAATCCATTCATTTATTCATTAATCCATTCATTTATTCATTAATCCATTCATTTATTCATTAATCCATTCATTTATTCATTAATCCATTC
>JARFNZ010000001.1:34708-45745 GCA_031763405.1 Balanus nubilus
CCCCCTCCAGCAGGTCGTGGAAAATCCAGAGTGTTAGCGGGGTGCGAGTTAAATATTCCAAAATAGCATCTTTGAAGAGGATCGCGAGCTGGAGAGAAAATTCGCCATATTTTCCTGTCGATAAAGCACGAACGCAAAGTGTTTAACAGGCTACTTGATATTTTATGAACCGAGGGCTGATGCCCGAGAGTCTATTCTTTATGCGCTGAGCGTCAGATGGTGATCCCCGGCGATAATGGATGATTGATAGGTAACTGGGCGTCGATAGTATAGCGGAGACCGAGGCTGGCTGCATCACGGGCCGAATGCATTACCTGCATTATTTCAACACCTTGTTAATTGATAGATGGCGAAACGAGTACAGCCAGATGACGCGCACATGCCGCATTCTACCTACTTCGAAGACGCCATCGATGCCGGGCAAGGCCATATAAAGGGGATAGTTAGTCCTCCGGTGATTTGACCGACTTTAACAGCAGAGTGTGATGTCATTTGGACGCAGAATCCACTTCTTTTCAAGTACATGTTAAATTTTTGAAAGGCTACAAAAGCAATTATGTCGAGCATATATACACAAATTATGCAATGAAGGGAAGACCAGTCCAAGCTATCAAATTTAAATATTTAGCATCCCTTCAGAAATTTATATTTTTTACAGAAAAGGGACAAAAGGTATCACTTCTCCGCACCTCCACCCCTGTGACTCCGACGGCGCTGGCCGTGGCCGCGGTAGCACATCGCAATAACGCCTGTCACGTCTCGAGATTGACGGAGGGAGGTCGGAATCCCGGCGCCACCGCAGGTTTTTCGCGTTTTCTTGATGCTAAACAAAATAACGACCAACTCCATCTCGTTCGGTGAATAGTCTTGCTGCGGTCGCCCTGTTTTTCTCACTTTTTCAATTGAAGGTTATAACGCGCCATAATCTACCTATTTTATGACATCATTTGCGTTCTTGGATCTATAGCCGAATAGCGGATAAGAACCCCCTGATGCCAAGAAAAAACTGCCGCGGGGGTAACAGATGGATGGTTTTGTATGAGCATTGATTTACTTAGCCGTTTTTCGACGAAAGAAATCCATCCGCTTGCTCCGACACCGTCCCTGGACAGTGGACTCGCCAGGTATATCGGCCAGGTCTCCGGATGACCTCAGGAGTCTCAGTCGGCAGCAGCACACAAACTGTAGTCGGGCAGACGACCGGAGCCGTCTGTTTGTATTGTCTGATGACAGCGGACACAGCAGGACACCAGGAGCGAGGCCCACCAGGGGACGGGGAGAACACAGCTCACACAGCTCCCCGCCGCAGCTCCCTCACGAGACGACCCGCCGGGCACAGCGGGGCTCACACGACAGAGTCGTCCATCCATGGCACAACCGAGAGATCACAAACACCGCCTGCAGACCGGCCGCCCAGCAGCCGGCGGCGGCAGGGTCCACAGACGCACACCGGTCGTTCCCTCCCACGGCCAGAAACGGGGGCCGACCCAGCCACACTTGGTGCGGCGGTCCGGCCAGCGGCCGCCGGGACAGCAGCTGGGACGAGGGCCTCTCAGCAGACGGGTGCTCCTGCTCGGGAATCAGCGGCACACCGTCCCACCAGTCAGGGGTCGGGTCAGGTCAGATGTCCAGTGTCTGCCGCCAGCACCGACTGACCGGCACACATCACAGAGAGGAGCGCAAGACGACCCCAGGCCAGGTCAGGTCAGGTCAGGTCAGGTCAGCGGACCGCGGGAAGGACACAGACTATGTCGATAAAATAAATAGCACAGGGGGACATCGCATACACGTCGTTCTTAACAAGCCCGACCCAGTGAACCTCATAATAGTTATTTGTTCACATACTGATAAGTATCAACAATGTCAAATAAAGCTTCGATACGACCTCGCAATCATCAGCGTAGCCTCCTTGCGGTCGAGTGGTAGCCTCAAACGCACAGCGCTGGCTTTCCAAACAAACGCACCGAAAAGCTCGATCATCCACACCGCTCGAACGTCAGCAAACAGCCAGATTGTCACCTCACCTGTCACCTCTCATCCAACAGGCAACAACAGCCACTCCGGACCCATCGTGGGCCCGCTCCAGCCTCAGATCATCAGCTCTGGGGAGCAGAGGTCTGTCTCTAACCATGTTGCCACTGTTGCTGTGCCGGCGGCGGTGGTGCGTCAGATAGCCGTCACCCGCTCGTTGGCCGTTACGTCCAGGTCCACCACGATTGCACCCGTGCTGAGGCGGGTCATGGAGCTGACAGACTTACACTGCGACGGCTGCCGGGGCCGGGTGGGCACCCCGGCCCTGTGGCAGAGCCGCACACACGCGCCGCGCACCTTCCTGAAGATGCGCACGAACGCCTCGCGGAACTCGACGTTGAAGATGGAGTAGATGATGGGGTTGAAGCTGCTGTTGCTGTAGCCGAACCAGGAGAGCGTCTGGAAGGCGAGCCGCGGCACGCACGTCTTGCAGAAGGCGGCCACAATGTTGACGCAGAAGAAGGGCACGTAGCAGACGAGGAAGACGCCGACGATGATGCCGACCGTGGTGGCCGCCTTGCCCTCCGACACGTGGCAGCGGTTGCAGGCCGGCGGCGGCGCCACGCCGTCTATCGTGCCCAGCATCACCGGCTTGGTGAGCGCCTTGATACTCTCCACATGCCGCTTGGCGTACAAGTAGAGCCGGCTGTAGATGGCCAGCATCACCAGACACGGCACGTAGAAGCTGATGCAGCTGCTGACCACCGCGTACAGCGGCGTGAGCTCGAGCGCGCACTGCGGCAGGCCGCGGGCGTCCACGGGCTCGGCGCTGCGGCCGGCCGGCCGATGCAGGTCCAGCGAGATGGGCACGAACGACACCAGCAGTGCCATCAGCCAGATGGCCGCGATACTGAGCGTGACAACGCGGCGCGTCACCAGGCGGCTGTAGCGCAGCGGATCCTTGATGTGGATGTAGCGGTCCAGCGAGATGGCGCACAGGTTCAGGATGCTGGCCGTGCTGCAGAGCACGTCGAACGCGATCCAGACGTCGCAGAACTGCGCGCCGAACGGCCAGTACTCGAGCAGGTCGTTGGTGAGCGCGAACGTCATCACCATGCCGGCCAGCGTCATGTCGGCGAAGCTGAGCGACACGATGTAGAGGTTGCCGATCTTGCGCAGGTTGCGGTCGGTCAGCACGGCCACACAGACGAGGATGTTGCCAGACACCGCCATGATGATGATAACTGAGAGGAACGTCCCCACGAAGATCTGCGTGGCTAGCCCAAGCGAGCCGGCCTCCGACATCTCCATCATCTCCGCGGAGTCGCTGACGTTCAGCGACGTCATCGCCAGCGGTCTGTCGCTGATAGACGTCATCTGGCGCAAGTAACGTCTGGAACAGCGGAGAAGACTCGCGTCACTGGTGTGTCCCACGGGTCACAGGATGTCAAAAGAGAGAGGCGTCTGTTACTGAGAGCTACATGGGTCACTCACACGGACACGGGATACACAGAGTCTGAAAGGAGGTGGCGGTCACAGGGTCACACATTAATGTGTGACCCCGTGACCCCGTGTCACCCTCAGTCACTCACACCTCAGTCACGCGGTGTCACTCCTCAGTCACACGGTGTCACTCAGTCACACGGTGTCACTCCTCAGTCACACGGTGTCACTCCTCAGTCACACGGTGTCACTCCTAAGTCACACGGTGTCACTCCTCAGTCACACGGTGTCACTCCTCAGTCACACGGTGTCACTCCTCAGTCACACGGTGTCACTCATCAGTCACACGGTGTCACTTCTCAGTCACACGGTGTCTGAGGAGGTCTGACAGGTGGCACGGAACAACAGAAAAGCGATGCTTCACGTCCACAACGCAAGGTCCACTTGACCGAATCAAAGTCGAATTATGTTCATTATCAGATCCTATTGCATCATTGCATCCTATTGCAGATCAGATCAGATCTTACTGCATGAAATTCAGAGCAGTGAACAACCTATCTACTCGGGCGAGAATGGCTTCCACATAAGTAGGCACGGGGGCATTTTCCTCTTTTGTAAAAACAACAACTCGAACATCGGTGGCGAGGTTATATTAGTCCGCGGGGAACAATGACGTGATACGGGTTCCCTCGTTTACTGTTATTTTAACGCAGTATCTTTTTGTCCAACTATCATAATCATTTCCAGCTAAACAAGAAGTATTATCTCCAGACGAACGTACGAAACCTCGTCCAACCAGGAGGAATAAGACCCAGTTAAAGCTGATTAACGAGACAACGCCAGGCCATAGCTCAACAGCAATTTCCTCCTATAGTTCCTCCCAGTCAGATGTTTTCCGGACAGAAGTGTTCGCTGAACCCAGTGACATCTGGTAACTGTCCCGTATCCAGCCCCGGAGACGCCCAGCCATGAAGGCGGACGCCTCTGGCGGAGTTTCTCAGGAATAAGAGGGACGGAGACGGGGAGAATCTACACCAACTGCACCTTGCTGTCCAACGGTCGGCCGTCTGTCGGTATCGTGAAACGCCCAAAGTTTCATCATCATTGGGAGAGCATTGAGCCACCGCATACCGACACACTGTATGCGGTTTCCAAGATATGGCCGCCAACCGCTGGCAACTCCACATGCTCTACACGCCGCATATGAGAACGGTCCGATATGAGGGAACTTCGGTATGCCTGCAGCTAAGAACCCCGCCAACTCGGGCCGATAGTGGCTGACCCGAGCCTCATCAGGAGCGGGGGGGGGGGGGGGGCAAGGTCACCGATGACACTGTGTCGGGTGGACAGCCTGGCACCTGACCTGACCTGACCTCACCGGACGCACCACGACTGTTAGTCACGGCCCACACCATACGGCTTTAGCTGACCAAACGGGACACCAGAGCCATCTGCCACTGCCACGGAACGTCCGGCGCCGACACTGCCACCTAGCGAGTAACGGCGGAACTTGCCCCAATCCCAGCCATAAACATCTCCATCCATCACGGAGTGAGAATCCCCAGAGGTGGATTGCTGATTCCAGGTCATTGTGAGGCGGCGTCGGCCTCAACTCGGCCGTCAATCGAACCAACTGATGAGCACCATTATGATCAAAATAAGAACGTCGGAATTCCCAAGCGGCTACTGGAACATTTCGAAAGATTCTCAAAAACAGTTTCCAACAATTCCAATTTTCCAACAATCTTAGATGACGTTTCTTTTTCACTCAGCACACTTATCTGGTGTTTTCTTAGCTACTGCGTCTCGAAACTACTTTCACTTCCCTAATATCTTCTTCACATTGGATAGCATCAACCTGAAACTCTTGCACAGAAAATCTCCCAGTGCCCGCTTCACTTCCAGGCACGATAGATCCGCATCTGATAACTTAGAACACCGAAGATGGATATGTGATATACTGGATGAACAGTAGCATCCTGGTTTTACAATCCAAATGCATTGGACAATGGACAGTAGCATTCTGGTCTCATAATTCAAATGCATTTAAAATTCCAGACATGACGTAAGCCAAAAGTACATTCGGTATGCAACTGAACGGAAAAAATAAACTACCCGCAGAAACATTCAGAGAGCCTGGAAAAAGACAGTGAATTTTCACCTCGCGACTACCGGGGGACCGCTTGGACCTGCCGCTCGTGACGGTAACCTGGTGTGATTTATGGACAGCCGACGACCCTGATAGAATCCTGGCCTGATCTATGATGACCGTATAATGCTCCCACCCGTCAGCTGTCGGGCCGGGGGCAATATTCACAAAATATCACCCCCAGCGATCCCGTGTCATCGACCATGCCTCATTCCTGGCCTGTCTGATGTATTGCACCAACATCATTCACATTAGCCTTCACGTTGTTCCCAATTTAACCTGCACATGCAATACATATGCAAGGGCCATTGGACGCGTGGTTTGACCTTGACCTACGTTTAGCCCAGGCTACGGCAGCTATTAATAGCTAGATCTTTTTGAAGGAGGGATTTGGAAAGCGTTCTGCGCCAAAAGCACCCCCATGAGTCTCAAACGAACCTGACTCTATAATTTGTGCCAAGTACTGATTGGAGAAGTCAAGAGATAAGTCAATTATAACGTCCAGAGATCCTCTCTTAAAACCTGATACCACTTAGCAGGGTCTCGGCACCACCGATCTCACGATTTACAAAGCTTAAAAATCTGCAAGTAAACTACATAAATTGTTACCGAATGTCTCCACACCAGTGATTTATTTCATTTTTCAACAGAAGGGATTTCCGCCGATGTCCTGTGATCCAGACCAGCCGACGTTAGTGTGACCTGTGGACATTACAGCGCCGCCATAAATCGGCTAACGGCCCATCGCCGGCGCCTGAGGCCGTTTCCTGCCGACTCCCAGCGGCTCCATGGACAGAGACCTGTGCCCCCGCTCCCTGCCCACCGTCCCCTCCCCAGACCCGCCGGTCCGTGGGCCGACACCCGACCCCCAGGCCTCCCGACCTCCCGACCCCCGACCACCGCTCCGTCCGACCGGTCCCCGTGTCTCGCAGTCGCCGGGAGCCGGCCGGGGCGCTAATGGCCTGTATCGTACATGTCCGGCAAGGCTCCAGGCAGAAACAGGCGGAACCGCTCGATGGCGCCGCCAGGCTGCAGCGCCGCGCCACCGCCCGCTCGGCGCGGCCGCCACCTGGGCGGCGCTCGGCCTTTCTAATTAGTGTGGCTTACATCCCCGCCGCCTGCCCCGCTTCATCGCCGGCGGGCCGCATGGAGACAGGCAGAGGCGGAGCTGGCTGGCACCACAGGACAGGCGGCCGAGCCGAGATGAGATGGAAACATGACAGGGAAGGCATTGAGATTCAGAGCCCGCAACAGATGGTGGAATTCAGTCGAGATGGTGACAGCAGGACGACTTGGGGCGACCTGCTGGCACCTCATCCGGTCCTTGTCACCACCGCTGTCGTCATCAGTGCCGCTGTCCTCTCTGAACTAACACCTGACCGCCGCTGTCCTCTCTGAACTGACACCTGGCTGCCACTGTCCTCTCTGAACTGACACCTGACTGCCACTGTCCTCTCTGAACTGACACCTGACTGCCGCTGTCCTCTCTGAACTAACACCTGACTGCCGCTATCAGCACGTTGTCCTCGTTCGAATCTCCAGATCGGGTGACTCGAGAGCCCGAGGCGTCTGGAAATAGCTTGGAGGAACTGCTTATCTCACCACGCTCCCGGACCATCGCAGAGGAAACTACACCGCTTTATTTTAACCCAGATCTTCTTCAGTTTGCCATAGATATGCTGGATATTTCTCACCGCTCAGTGATAAAAATACAGACGGACATCCTATTCCGTGCAAATAGTTGTGCCAGCGTCGTAAAACCTCATGGCCAGAGCGATTTCATGCTTAACCTTCCAGCAACAGCCGGCAAAGTGAGCAAAAGCTTAGCCACCAACGACAAATACACGATAAGTTTGCAGAAATAGCGCCAACCCACAGCACATCTTCACTGATGACGAGGCCGGGATGTGATGGGAGCTCAGCCGAATCTCCGTAAGTACCGCCATACGTTACGGTACAGCCATCTGCCATCCCGGCTATGGTTGGCCCCGGGGATAGCCACGTCAAGTCTGACACATTACTGCCACGGGAAAAGGCCATGATCACCGAGCTGTTGACCAACAGCCGACCGAGCACCATTTACCAGCCGCTGACAGAGGTCCAAACGTCAATGCAACATCCGACCGAGCGGCAAACCTCCATGATCGAGTGGCGGTCCAACGACCAGTTAATGCCATCTGAGCCGGCCATATTTCCTCAGCCCAGCTGCTGTTGGCAGACGTTCGCCGGCTCTGGAGATAGCGGGCGGCGCGGACCGAGACGAAGAGACGGTCGGCTATCCGGCCAGAGGTCACACACGGACAGACGGGGTCGGGCACGGCACAGGCCAGTCAGAAGTCGGACACGAACCGATACGACACGGCCAGACATAAAGATCACCGAATCAGATACGGCCACACGAATCACACACTACTGGACCGTCAGCCACGATCAGCTGCGGTTTGTGCGACGGTTGAACTCCGTCAAAGTTACGTCGGCCGTCGATAAGTCGTGTGAAGTCTGCCTGCGTCGGAGACTGCCGGTGCCACGTGCGGCCGGCGCCGTCACGGCCCATAACACGCTCCTCGATAGGGCGCTGCGCGGCGGACCGGGACACTGGCTCGTCGGACGGACACCATGGCGGCGCCGCGGCACGCTCCATGGCTCGGGGCCGGGCGCGGGGGACCGCCGAAATCGATGTCACTAAAGTTTGATCGCGGCAGGCGGGCAGTGTCGATGTCGGCGTTAGTGACGCCAGGAACTGAAGGAGCTGGGCTGAAATCCGACCTAACTAACCGCCGACAGCGCAGGAACGTGCGGTTCAAACAGGGACATGAAAGGCATTTCTGATATGGGGACATCATATTGTTATCGTTTAGCTGAAATGTAACGCACGTCGTTAAAGGTATCAAGCAAACACATGCATGACTACATATCATGACAGGCCAATCCGAAATGCATTATGTCTGACGCCGACCAGAGGCGTAGCTTCTCCAACAATGAGGAGGGGGCTGACCACTTGCGAAAGACACCATTGCGTTCGTCTGGCCATGACGCATCGACTCATATGCAGCATGACCCAATTTAACTTACTTGGGTCATCACGTGACCTTGACCTGAGGTCAAATTTTGAAAATCATTTTTTGAGGTCTCAATATATGTTTCGATGCGTCTTGATGAGAGAAACACGATGGTGTCAAAATAAATGCTCTATCTTTAACAGTAAAAAGTTATTTGCGAAAAACCGTTATCCATGAAAACAGCATTTTGACCTTTGATGACCTTTGGAGCCTCAACTATTGCCTATAGCTCAAATCTGACGAAAAAACGCTACTGGAGCGTTTCAAGAGATATCGATTGCTTCTTGACTAATTTCTTCCTAGCTCTCATAGCTTCTGATATATCGATGGATTTCTTAATCAAGGTCCCGAAAACGGGGAAATTTGTCCCATGGTGACCTCTGGTGACCTCAATATTGGCCTGAGCCAAAAATGACCTAAGTAATTCCGAATGATATTGTTGAGAGCTTTCGATTGTTTTTTTGCGTCTTTCTATCTTTCTTAGTTTTGGAGTTAGTGGGGGGTCATTAACCCCCCCCCCACACCAGGGCGAATGTGGCGAAGGGTTAATGTGAAACTGGAGGAAACCTACACCGGAAGCACAATTTTCAACATCAAACCGACAAGCGATGTGCGACATTTTCTATCAGCTTTCGGAACAGGTAATTGAAGTCGAGTGAACGCGAAACGAGTCCTTCCGCGGTATAAATAAAAAAAAATATTAATATGAGCGGCCCGACCCGGCCCGATCCGACCCGTGGCGACGCTTTTAAGAAGCTTACATCTCGCTTTTGAGAAGCTTACGTCCGATTGACAAGTGGTCTTCTTTGCTGAGTAGCCTAATCCACTTGACACTACTTGAGATCAGTGTCGTCTCAAGAGGCGACTACCGTGGCGCGTGGCGCGGGCAAACGCGGGACATGTCAATGATAGGGTTTTGCAAATAAGCGAAAAACATGGAACAATTTCAGGCCGATACCTCGACAACTAAAGGTCCCATCGGGAAGGGACAAAGGCAGACGTATAGAGAAATGAACGGGCTGGCTAATGCAATGCAGACCGGTGAGTCATGCGTGGCACGTCCACAGTTTATGACACTTTCAATGTTTTGTTTTTACTTATCACTGGAGTTCTTACTTTACTCAATGTTTTGTTTTTACCTCTCACGATTAGTAACACTGGTGCTGGGAACCTATGGGATGTAGAGAGTGGGAATCCCTATGTATCCCTGTGTATCCCTGAATGTAGAGTCCCTCTAAATACGCCATCCAAACGTATTTTTTAAGGTAAATATACCGACTTTACGATGCAAGTGAAATTGTAGCTTTGTTTTCATTCTGTATTGCTTAAATCAACCTAAAATATGAAAATTGACAACATTCGCACGTGTTACTAATTACACCGCCGTACCATCTAAACCTGAGGCTGTTAAAGCGACATTGTCACCTTTGGCGGTAACGAAAAAAAACGCTTAAAATCAAGGCATCGAATTTTGTGACACTGTTGGTAAGGCTCAAACGTACAACCACTTGACCTAACAGGAGATATCAGAAAATGATTTTTGACTCACCTCCAACCAAGGGTGGAGTTTGCTATACAGTTGGTGGGCAGCCGCCCCACCAATGAGTTTTGCCTCACCAATTGTTTGCTTTACCCCACCAAGGTTTGTTAGATTTAAAGGTTTTTTGGCTTTAAAATTATCATTGTCCACAAAAGCAAAGCATTACTATCAAACTTCAAGGTTCGCTGGCGTTAAGATTGTCAGTTTTCGACTTTAACTGTGCAAAACAATCAGCCAGCATAAACATTTTTCCCCACCAACTTTTCCCGAAAAGCTCCACCATGGGCATGGGCACCAAAAGCATGGGCGGTGTTCCCCGGGGGCGGTGCTCCCCGGGTTTACCCTACATATCTTCGAAACTAACGGACTAACCTAAGATAAATTTTGTATGCAGACTAGGGCATGACTACCTACTAGCTGCTTTACACATGTCTGGACAATGTGACGATTTTCTGTTAACGATTTTTCCCTTTTCGTATATCATTTCTGTACATGAAGTTCATTATCCTCGGGGTCGTCTATCTAAAAGATACTGGGCATCATACAAATTATGTTAAGAAGTGGTAAAACGACAACCTTCGGTTCGCGATGCCATCCATAGGCGTCACCCTCACGTAATAACTTACAGTAGATATAGGTCTTCGTTTGGAATATAAAGGCTATGGCGGTGCTTCCCACATGGCGGTGCTACCCCGGCTTCCCCTATAGCAATGTTTTGGTTAACTGTTTAGTACTGTAGTTAAATTGCTTTAAATCAATCTTATCAGTCTATCGGGTGAAATGTTTAAATTAGAAGCAAACGTATGTATAATGGTGTCGTTCCCTACAAAAACCGGATTAAACGGATCAATATTGCCACAATATTGGCACCTCGA
>JARFNZ010000001.1:71458-83094 GCA_031763405.1 Balanus nubilus
ACCGAGATAGGGACTGACTGACCACAATACGACCGTGACGGAGGGGGGACACAGCCCCACACAGCGAGTGAAAGACTGGTCAAAACACAGCACACCAAGCTGGGTGAGGAGCAACTCACCACCCACAGCTGAGGGTCACGAGATCGATCAAGGTACTGCACAGTGTGGCCGGACGGTCGGGTATCGGTCGTAACACACAACCACAGCACAGCTGTTCACCAGCGACGAGCTGAACTAACTGCCGCCCCGCCGGGCCTCTGGATTTCCCTCGCCCTGCTGCGGGGGGGAGGGAGGGAGGGAGGGCGTTTGAATACCCCCCTCGATCTCGGCTCCTATGGGTCGTAGAGAAGAAGGAGAAAAGCAATACTCGAAAGCACGTGAAAAAATAACTTTGAACTACTTCGGCCATTTTTGGCTCAGGCCCATATTGATGTCACCAGAGGTCATCAAAGGTCAATTTTTTCAAATATCAGTACCCGAGCATTTATATATTGGATGGTCCAGCAATCCGGGTGGTGGCACACCGGGTGGTCTAGCAAAGTGTATCCATTAATTGCTCAATAACAATTTATATATTTAGCGTATAATGATGAATGATTCTGCATTCCAGAGCCAATGAAAGAGCAAACTAGATATCATCACTATAAACAAGCCACTTCAGTGTACACCAGAGGCTCGTACTCCCGTCTCAAACCAGGAGCTTCGATTGAACGCCCCCGCGTTGAATGACCAGCGGAAGCCGAGCGTGCTGGGGATGCTCAATGGTTCGGTCGATCATTACGACGCTGACCTGCTCCATCTCATGATGTCATCATGAAGTATAATGATGCCGATCACCTATAAATGGTGTCGAGTGGATCGCTCCGAGAAGTGTTCAACTGATTATTGAGAAAACGGGCACCTGCAAGTGTAGCCGTCCTGATTTTCCTTGGTGGTTCGGACTGATCTCGCCTGAGGACGGTGTCCTTTATTCAAAATTCTGCAGGATGTTTCAGCAGGATGTCAATCTTTTGGCTTGTCTCAACAAGTTTTAGGATTGTGATCGAGATTCGGTTTACAACGAAACTTTTGGTGCGTTTGCTGGAATACCTCGTTGAAAATTACTTTGGGCCCTTCCAGACCAACAAGAAAAAAAGGACGGCTGCACATGTATGTGTCAATATTATTAATAAATCGGTTAAGCAAAGCCCAAACCGATCCATTCTACACCGCTCCTGGCCTGGCCACTAGAATACACTATAAGTGCCTTGCAGTTATACAATCTTGTTTGTCCTTCCATCAGCATTAGAATACGGTATCGTTCAACATTATATGCCTGATCTTTAGATCGTTTATGACAAAATGCCTCGTACACTTTTATATGAACCACCCTGTATTTTTCCTTGACCCCCCCCCCCCCCCCTACACACACACCAGTATCTCGAGAAATATGACAGCTGGGAAGAAACAAAAAACGGTAGTTCTTGAAACGCTCTTTCGCAGTATTGTCGAAATATTCGAGTTGAGGTCAATACTTAGGGTTTAAGAAATTACCAAAGGTAAATAGGTAACTTTTTGGCAAACTTTTTGGAAAAATACCTCTTTCTTCTCAGAACGATAGGGGAATAATTTTACCACCATTGTGTTTGTCTGATCATGGCGCATCGAAGTATACCAATGGTGACCTAGTTAGGTCAACTTCAAAATTTGACCTCAGGTCAAGGTCACGTATTGACCCAAATAGGTCGCATTGCATAAGTAAATGCAGCTTGAGAGAAACACATTGGCGCCCTTTGCACATTCCTATCTCTTCTCTATCAAGAGTTACCGGCAAAAGAGTGACCTCAGGTCTTAGACGACCTTTCCAGGTGGCACTGATAAAAATTGCACCTAGTTCGCCATGAATGACATAACTTGACACAATTTTGAATGAATGTGACTAACCTGATGCGTAAAAGAATTATGCGACTTCAATATCCCCATTGGCTTATTATGGGTAGGTCACGAAATTGATCTGATCTGCGATCAACGATATTCAAAACCAGAGACAACGATTTATAGGTACCGATGTCTTTATGTAATCCTGAAAATTTAATATCTCAAACACTCTCAAACACTGTGGCAACGGCACGAACACACACTTCTTGGGAGGTGGGGCCCGACCTGACCTGGTGACCCGATCCGAGATGACCTGTGGTTAAAAAAATCGGAAAAGAATAAAGATGCGGAAAGATGCGGGATAAGTTGTTACAAAAACCACAGGGGTAATGTTCAAACACCCCTCCACATTCTCCCAAACAAGGCACAGGTTAAGGCACATCATAACCCGCAGCGTCATACGACCTGACAAGAGGCACGGACAGCTACTGATTCAAAAATAATCAGGTGAAGAATGTTGACAGTTCAGTGGCTTTAAGAAGGCCGTTCACTGAAGCGACCGCGGGAGGTGCTGAGACGATAGTGAAACAGTGACAGTGCAGCCAGCTCC
The DNA here is from genome assembly GCA_031763405.1 of Balanus nubilus. Classification (NCBI taxonomy): domain Eukaryota; kingdom Metazoa; phylum Arthropoda; class Thecostraca; order Balanomorpha; family Balanidae; genus Balanus; species Balanus nubilus. Next base: position 73,926 of record JARFNZ010000001.1, read on the forward strand.
TTCAATCGAGTAAACAAAAACAGAGGAACATATGGGCAATATACCGAAGGAAACGAGGGAAAAAAGAACCGAGTAAGCCGAGAGGCAAACAAAATATTATCTGCTAAAAGGCATCGAAAAAAGCTGTTATGATTCGATCGTATTGAACATGAACCACAAACCATATACCATTTTCTTCTAGTGTGTGTGTGTGGGGGGGGGGGGGGCGTTCTCCGTGGGTTGAACACAAAAGTAGCATGGGGCATTCAAAACTAGTCAATAAACGAAGCACAAAGACACGATAACACAGGCCTACCAGGGTCATAAACTCGATGCACAATCCCCATGAATTGTCAATTGGTGCGTTATCTTTACCATCATCGGTCATATCAGCTACACTGCCCACCCTGATCGACGCATCACACGTTAGAATCAGGATGAGTCAGAGCCCACTGACTCAGATATCTGCGCGAGCTTACGATTGGTAAGGATATGATACATAGACACTAGAATCGATTTCTCTCCGTTTGTCCCCCACAACTGGTGATGTCATCTGCACTACCATGTACGCTACCAACCGTCTGCATACAATCTGTCTATTTTGGAGAACTCACGATCATCATGGCGGCAAACTGGGCACGTCTCCACGCATTACACCATCGTACGACTGGATTTACTCCCTCCATATCCTCATACACTAGGCTGGACCCCCTGAATACGCTCGTCGTCCCCTCAGTTAGTTTCCACTCACGGTGGCCAGCCGTCGTGCGCCGGTGCCGAGCGTCAGTTGGGCAGGTCGTCGGCCACGAACTTCTTGAGCCGGTCCAGGTACTGTCCGTGCACCTCGATGTCGTTGTGTCCCGCCCCCTGGTGGTGACCGGGCGGCGGCAGGTCAGCGGACGACGCTCACATGACGACACACGGGAAGGAGCGGGTCGAGGTACGAGGCCGCCAGGTGACGCACGTACCGAACAGCATAGAGACCGGAGGACGCGTGAGTTGGTTAGTTATACCGATTGAGTAAATATGATGAGGCATACATATACCGGCTGAAAACAACGTGCAGCATCAGACTGACGAGAGGTATCAAAATTAGGTGTTCATGGCAGGAATTCAGATGACTGAGATTAAGATGAATTGGTAGATCACTGGGCGTAAAATCCATGGGTTCCAATCTCCAGACGGGTTGCTGCGAGGCCTTTCGGTCCAGTCCATGAGAAAATTCCCTCAGTCCCCTCAGCATAAGACACCACGACGGAAAATTACTGTAGTTCTATCGTCCAACAGTGTAGCAAAATGGAATTTTCTCTTGGGTGTCAGAGGGAAAAACTGCAGCAATAAAAAACTATGAGAGTGAAACATTGTGCAACAATGGGGTGTAATTTGAGGAGAACGTGCATTTTTAGCTTGTGTCACAATGAATATCACGATTCCTAGCAAATAACTTGGGAGCAAAAAATTCACGTACAAATAAACACTAAACAGCGAGAGCATAATATTATTCACATTCGGGTGTCATTTGCCGCCCTAATTAGCCAATTTTTGGACCCTGTTGCGGAAAATCCCAAATACCCTCCCATCCCATCCCCACGCCTTGATTGTAGCACATATCATAAAGCGTCCTTCAACGCCCTTAGGCCGGTTTTATCAGACTGTTGACAGGAGTACAGAGTGCGGCAGCGCGCTAATCTTACCTCCACCCAGAGCGGCTCCACGGTCCGTGGACACTTGGCGTGGATGGCCAGGCCGTGTGAGAAGTCAATCACCTCGTCCTCGGTACCGTGAATCACCAACACCGGCGACTTGATCTTCGGCGCCTTGTCGATACTGAAACACACAACGGCAAGCTGAGGTGCGTCGATGCAGACCGCACAATCCACGTAATAACACCCGACATATACACAGGGGCTCCGCCACACCCCGAAATTTCGGGGGGGGGGGACGGAGTCCTTCTGAAGTAGATGCTTTCCATGAACGCCCTTGGGCCTACTGTTGAAAATCGACAAAGTTGGAAGGGACACGTCCCCCTGTAGCAGAGCCCATGCATATACACAAAGACGCTCAAAGGAGGTAACCGCTTACAAATAAAACTAAAACAAAGGTTACCCGCGCGTGGCATTGTTCACAATTAATGACTACAGACGCTTTCATTGAAAATAAACCACCCATTATAACTGAGTCGGGGCCCCGTGCAGTTTTCGTGGGATCCAGGGAAGATGACAGTCGACACATGCTAACGGTGCCGGTACAGTGGCCAGGCAGGAACACTTCCGCGAACAGGCCCGTTAGCGGACTGTAACCGGGCGGACAGGATCCGACAAATACGGCAACTCGCCGGGAAAGTGGCCGAGCCCCACGCGATGCAAACCAGTTGACACGTGTCCAGATTACAGCCTGCAGCACGGACGGACCAGCGAGATCGGTCTGACAGCCTGCACATGGAGCACGGATGTACTTTATCGTCGGAAAACACAGATCAAATGATTCTCTAGGAATTGGACAAATGGCGCAGGGAAGATGGGTGGGGTTTAGCATGAATGCCAACACTAGCCGAGATGTTTCCTCCAGAACAAATCAAGGAATATACCCATTACCAGTTCACAGGACAACGTCTACCAATCTCCACATCCTACCCACACAAATGATCGTGATTCTACCCTCTATCTACCCCTCCTAGATCTACCGGACCACACTCAGTGGGCCGTTGCTCACTTGGGGAACGCGTCGAAGAACCAGGTGCGTTGCGTCTTGAACGCGACGCGCATGCCGGACATGAGCGGGGAGTGGAGCACCACGCCGCCGAACTCGTGTCGCGAGGCAAGGTCCACGGTGGGCACGGTGCCGATACTCTGGCCGTAGAGGATCACTGAATCGGCCGAGACGCCGTACCGGCTGTGCAGCGCCTGCCACGCCGCCTCGATGTCGGCGTACAGGTTCTTCTCCGAGGGCCGGCCGGTGCCGTCGCCGTAGCCCGAGTAGTCGTAGCTGAAGATGTTGCAGTTGATGCGCGTGCCGAGCCCCAGGTAGAAGCTGCTCATCTGGCCGAGGTCCACGGCGTTCCCGTGCGAGAACAGCACCGTGTACTTGGCGTTCGGGCAGCACTTGATGTACATGCACGCGATGCGGTTGCCCTTGCTGGTGCGCGTGTAGAAGGCCTCCATGGCCTCCTTTTCCTTGTCGGTATACAGCCAGTCGGCGCGCTCTGTGAGGATGATGTTGTGTTTGGTGCCGGTCTCGTCGGCCATCAGGCTGTAGGTGGCCTCTGGCGGCAGGAACGCCAGCTTGCCGGCGATCCGAGACGGGCACGGCGGGCAGCAGAAGAGGCAGCACAGCTCGGTCAGACTCAGACCGTTCATGGCTGCGGGCCGGCCGGAGCAGCGGGCTGCCGGCATACAGAGACGAGCACAGTCACCGGCAGTCAACATAGAGAGACGAGCACAGTCACCGGCAGTCAACATAGAGAGACGAGCACAGTCACCGGCAGTCAACATAGAGAGACGAACACTGTCACCGGCAGTCAACACACAGAGACGAGCACGGTCACCAGCAGTTAACACACATAGACGAACACTGTCACCGGCAGTCACAGAGACGCCCATACGCAAGCACGTCGTAAAACAATGAACCGAGTTGGGCAGCACTGTGACAGCAGCTGTTCGGCGCCAACACCTCCAGATTCTCACCAACTAGGTTTGTTGCTAAATATTGGACACGTCCGCACCGAGTCTAGAGAAAATCCCCACAGCGGTTTGTCAGATTTGCCGCGTGCTAATCGGCATCTTAATCACAGTATCGAGATAGGATATTCCGTTTATCTGTAGAGCTGTTGATTAAGGGACCTGATAAGTTAACGTCTAATGTAAATTGAAGGAATGTTTTTTATTTACATGATTTCTTACAGTGATTTCGTGATCCTAGAGTTCACAGGGACACTTATCCGATTGTGTCTTTTTATGTAAATACTGAACTTTGACATGACAATCCTTCCACCATGGTGAAATTATTCCCGACCTAATGAATAACACTATTGGGGAAGATTGATATAGTGAAAACAATTCAAAAGCATTATGTAATGTCATATTTGGTAGAGCCATTTTTATGTAATTATATATATATATTCGCAAATAATTGTATAGCACATAGATACCTAAAATTTGTTTATCTCGGTTTTAATTTCACATCAGCGACCTGGGGTCAGGTAAATTTTGTGACCTCCTCCTAATAAGCCAATGGGGGAAATTCAGATCCTTCCTTTTCAGAGCAAATTCATCATAGCAGCCTAATTCTTTCAGGAGCAAGTAACCTGAAGCCAGTCTTGATGACTCAGGTCAAAGGTCAGGTCAAAGGTCAAAACCACCTGTTTTCGATTTATTGGCTGCAGAGACCAGAATATCTATAGCAGCGAGCCTAAACTCAGCCAAAATGCTTCCAAGTGTTAGAGGAAGGCACTGCTAGAGTATGAACCCCATACTAAGTACAGGTCAAGGTCAAACAAAAGGTAACAAAAGGTTATTATGATAAAAAGTTACATAAAAACCATGTGACACATGTTATATGGGTTGTTTCAGACGTATAATTTGATGGTAACCGTCATTTTACCATCTAACCCCATTTTAAGTGAAGGTCAGGCAAAGGTCAGGTAAAAAAGGTCAAATTTTGAAAATAATAATCTTTAATAAAAAGCACATGATTATGAACCAGTTTTGTTGAAGAAATCCAATGGTGTCATTTGTTTTTAAGTAAGTGGTCTAGAAAAGCCCCAAAACGTGATTAAAAAAAATGTCATCACATAGTACAACTATTGGCACCATTTGAAGGTCAAAAATAAAGATATTCAATCAAAATTTGGTATGGCAATTGCTCATAATATGTAGCTCTATCAGATAATTCCGGTTTTTAGAACAATTCAAAATTTGGGATTTTGTGGCCCTTTCCCCCAAAAAATGATTCTTGAATTTTTTTAGTAAAAAATCAAAAATGTTAAAAATCCGAGATAGCCATCTTTAAAAGAATGTCATTTCCTTCCTATTGACAGCTTATTTTTGAATTTTGCTTCAAAACTCAATGCTTTATGAGCGATCAAACATTTGTCGATTTTGGACCGAAAATGGCCTGACATGTCAAAATTGAAACAAAATAAAACAAAATGTTCTAAAAAATTTGTTGGGTGATTTTTTTTAAAGACATTCTAGGAAGACGTCAAATTGATGCCAGAAAAGTTAACAAAGGTTTTACGTTTGTAGCTATTGCGTTTTGATGCTATTGCGAAAATCCGGGAGGGAATTTTCACAGGGGCGCGGGTTAAAGAATGATTAAAATTAACACAAAAGAGTTATCCATAGCCACTACCCACCCACCAAATGTTGTTACTCTAGCTCTTATTGGAGTTGATATCATAGGGAGGATGGGGCCAGGGTGGGGGCAAATTCTTACCCCCCCCCCCCCCTCCAGGGTGCAAAATTCTAAGACCACATCCATGGAGGGTAATGAGTTAGGACAGTGGATAAGAAATTCAAGCAACTGCAGGAAATAAATAATTAAAGCAGCCACAGACAGCCACTCCAGTGTTACATAAGATAGCTGCTGACAACACAGCATGCACCAAATACCAAATCCAGCCCAAAACTGCTTGCTGGAATGACCCACAAAATATGGTGATGCAGATAATTAGAGCAAAATGAATTAGGTGGTAGGTTAGACTGCTAGTTGGCATAGTTGGCAAAGTTGCTGCTTGCTGGTATGCATTTTGCAGTGGTGTTCTTTTGTATTTTGGGCTTAAGGTCTCCAGAGCTTGATGTGGTTGGATGAATTGAATAAAATGCTATTATCAAAAATATTTGATTTTATTTTATTTTAATCCCCTTTTCAGAGTAAAAAAAAATCAAGAGTACAAAAAAGTACAACATGTTTACCAGGAAACAGCAACTTTGACAACCATGTCATGGTTGGCAAAGGTATGCATTTAGTAATTGCATTCTTTTGTATTCTAGGCTCTAGTTCTCCAGAGTTCTAGTTCTCCATGAATTGAGTCAAATATTATTATGAATCATGGTTAATCTTATCAGATTTATATTCACCTTTCAAAAAGAGTACAAAAAATAATGCAAAATGTATACCAGGAAACAGCAACTTTGCCAACCATGCTTCCTATTCATGATCAGTGTGTCAAACTTTGTCAGAATGTTCAGTTTGGTGCAAATCTGAATTGTCCAATATCTGCATGCTTATTCTTTAAAGTGATTTAATGGGAAAAGTTGCATATGGGCATGAAAGACTTTGTATTCATAATTGGTGTGTCAAACATGGGTCATACAGCACAGTCTCATGTAAATGTACATTGTCTGATATTTGCATGCACCAGATGGATCATTAATTTGCATGCAAATACACAAACATCCCCTACCTACAGCCAGTGTGCAATATACAATATACAAATATATAAACATGGCAGGGATGTCAACAAGATATTTGGGGCAGCCAAATCCTGCCCCAAATTAGGCAGCTTGCTGCCCTAAATTGGGACAGCCAATGATACTTAACCTATACTCAAAATTCAAACCACATTTTTTGCCAGATTAAGCATGTTATTTTGAATAAAAAATGTTAAAAGTAACATTACCTACCCTGAGGACGAAGAGGAAACTGATTCCCATTTCCAACAACAAACACATGTGGCAATTTAAGTGAAGGATATACCTACCACCAAGGTTGTATATGTAGAAGGTAGTCACCCAATGATTTTACCAAACTTTTGGCTGGTGATGTCATTCATCCATTGTATCTGCTGCTTCTCCAAATTATTAATGCTGGCAAATTTTGGAAATTTTTTTGTATCTAAAAATGACAAGTTGTTTAAAAAAACACTCCAAATATTGCAAATTTGACACAAAACCTTATCATGAGATCGGAACCCTACAGGCCAAGTGGCCTTCTAAATTCTGTATCTGGTAAGGTAAGGCAAGGACTAAGGATATGTGCTGAATAGATCACATTTGGATCATCATCTCTTGCTTCTAATCCCTTAAAGATTTCATGGATTCTGATTCTTGGTCTCATAATTGTGATAAACAGGATGTAGGTTCAATGTGGGATAAATTTGTTGTGAAGTATAATATCATATTAAGATGAGAAAAGTAGGTAGCCTAAAAATATTTGCATTGGTAATACTAATACCTTGTCTCCATCATTTAATAAAACTGTTTACCAGATGCATGTTGATTGTGATGGCACTGCACAGAACACCACATAAATGTTGGTTATGGTAAGGCAGGCAATAGAGGAGCTGCCATATGTTTGGAGTATTATTACCCAGAATGCATTGCTAATGTTAAATCAATGGCAATTACATAGAATGCATCACAACACTACATGCCATATTCACAAGGCGAACCAATCTCCGGAAGCCGACCCAATCTCCATCACGATCACGTAAAAGGGCCTTGAGCATAGCACAGCATTCTTGTCTAGTTTGAAAAAAGATAAGTTGAACCAATGTCATGCAGCGAGTGGAGCAACCATTCAAATTTATCACTTAACTAATCCTGTATAATTTGTCTGGATAATTTTGCATATGGTAGCTTGTGTATCACCTGCCTTACCATTACCAAAATGCCAAGTGAATGCCCGCTTTAATACAGTGAAACACAGTTTCATACAGATAAATTAAAGAAAATCAAATGATATTTGCATGAGACATTTAAGTGCAATAACTAAAAACGTACCTTTGAATGAAAAACAGGTGGGTAGGGTAGGTGTTGCATAAGAAAACCAATATGTAGCAATAAAACGTATACCACAGTTGATATTATGTTAAAATAGAATATAGTGATAATGGTATATGTTCTGAAACTCACCTACACTACGCAGACAGGCAGATAACTAAACGCAAATAGCTGGGTATTTCAATACCAGTAACTAGTTATCACAAAGACAACCCAAATAATCTTTTTGAAAAACTAAAATAGTGTTTTATTTGAAATAATTCAGCCACAAATATTCAAACATTCACGAGCATTTTGACTGCATAGTATGAAAGAAACCTCAAAAAATTACACACGAAGGTATTAACGTATAATTAATTTTGGACTGCCACTTGCGATTAAATTCCAGGCTTCTCGTCGATCGTCCTTAAGTTAAAACCAATGACGTAATGCTATAGAAAGCTTACAATTGGTCGATTGATTGAACTGACTGACTGAATTTCTTAAATGTGCTTTAGAGACGCTTAGAAGGATAGCCCCCAAAAATGTATTTTTGTTTATTCGTATGTTTTTCTGAAAAAATACGGATAGAACACTCAAAACTGTCAGGCCTTTATCTTGTTTTTGGACACTAAAAAGACCAGAAGTGCATGGTATAGGAAATATTCAAGGACAAAGGTCTAGTGACATCATCCTAACCACAATATTAGACTGAACACTCTGTTCGCGGTCTGGTATCCCTGCTTTGTGATATCTTTGTACAGTGCAAATTTTGTGACCATTTCGGCGCATGGAAGGAGTGCCTGAGGCGGTATTAGTAAGGAGTAGAGGTGCAGCATTTCAGGACCGTAGAACCAACAGTTGTGTTGTTTTGCAGTGTCCTTGAGTTAATACTTCTCTTGGCAAAAAGAGATGGTAAGGTACAACAGTTCCGTGATACGATGCTAGCTGAGCGCCCATAACGTTATTATGATACTAAATTAATCCGTTACAAAATACACCCGCTTCCCAGTAAGCATGCCAACGTCATCCCGACGTCTGCCCGACGTCGGCTGCATGTCGTCCCACTGTCGGCGCGAAGTCGGCTTCAAGGTGAATATGTCCACATATGCCGAGGTTAGGCCCAGCCGACATCGGGCCGACGTCGGCCCGACGTTGGCATCTCGGCACCGACAAGCATCTCGGCATGTCAGCATCGGGTACACGTCGGCACAATGTCGTCTCAACGTCTTCCCGCTGTTCTCTCGCTGTATAGTCGATTGTTACCACGATATTGGGCCGACGTCGGTCCACCGTCTGCCGCCATTAAACCGAAGTTGACCCGATATCTGCCGAAATCGACCCGACATTTCCCCGACATTGACTCGCCGTGCCGTCTGCCGATATACTGATCCAATTAATGCAAAAGCCTCGCCCAAAAAGTTCTGCCGGCATTTACCCAGGGGCGTAGGAACTCATTTTAAGTTGGGGGGGGCAAAGCAAGGATTCGT
>JARFNZ010000001.1:83194-93822 GCA_031763405.1 Balanus nubilus
ACAGAACTCCACCTTACTATAGGTATATCGCACAATCAGCACTCCCACCGTGGCCGTTTGACCCTTTTTGGCCCCTCTCTTTGAAAATGGCTGCATACGCCACTGACTACTAAAGGCATTGGCGGATCCAGAACGGCGATTTTGAGTGGTTTGGTTCAAATTTCACAAAAATTCTCAGAATTAAAAAAAATATATTTTACTCTTCCTCATGCATTCGATTTTGCTTTGTTGTTGATATGCATGCTACTTTATCACTGCGTTTAGGATGTGTTCACAGTGCACTTTCTAATAGCAAATCAGTTTAACTGGACTTTTTTCTTTTGACCTTTTCATATGGACCCTTTATTGCTGAAATTAGCCCCCCTTGGGCTGCCGCCGCCCCCCTCTCCGGTCCAGGAAATGCCGCCCCCAACTAGGCACCGAAGTGCCGCCCCTGGTCGTCGGTTGTCTCCCCAGTGAAAATCCCTTAAAATACGCCCTGGTACTGTGCATGATGGTAACTATCCTATTAAAAGCAATGACCGTTGTTAAATATCCTAACATAATTTCTAAGTGTCGAAACGAAAGATGTGCAATAAATGCTGGGATGAAAAACATATATCACACAATAATAAGGGACGGAGTGTCGGACGATGGCCCAGCTTAGCTCGCCACTTGTAGTTCTAAAGGTGGGTGGTGAAGTGGAAATGAGCCAGTTTGAAGCGATAATGGGACAGTATATACAGCTCATTCCCCTGATTGCAGTCGCTACCGCTCCACTGCCCGCCGGTGCCTCCCACCGATGTCCACGGCCACGACCAAGTGCGGTCGCGCTCGGCACCCGGCCTTATGAGCCGCGGTTCGGACTGGATCCGCCATCCGACATCCGACATCCGTTTCTAGCAAAATGGCCCGTTCGGCTGGCGTCGGCTGAATTTAAATATGGTTGCCCTTGAAACAGGGATATGGCAGCCCAATCTTTTTACCTTCATGGCGCGAATGATTCGTGTGTTGCGCAGTTTGTTCTGCAAATGACGCGACAGCGACATCTATCGAGCGGTTTAAACTTCATTACAGTGTTGTATACTGTATACCAAAATGCATAGAAAGCTAATTGGCTGCTAATTTCAGCAACTTCCAATCACTTAAATGTATAATTAACATACAAAGAAATTGATTTATCTTCAACAACACTCGAAACGTCCAGTTACCCCGCCAAAAGTTGAACAATGCTCAACTTTGAAAAACGGACTGTTCCTGTCGCAGTCAGCTGTTGCGCGCGGCCAACACCCGTCAGGCGGCGCCCATGGCCGGGCGCCGCTTCCCAGTTTACACTGAACCCGTCACGAACGGCGCCCAAACGGACCGTTTTGTGAGAAACAGATGGCGGGTGGTGGATGGCGGAGCCAGTGCAAACCGCGGGTGAGTGTTTCAGATGGGTCACGGCGGCGCCCTGCATGCCGATTGGTGCTCACTTATCTTATATTCAATGCCGCCAACTGCGCTGCAATTGCACAATGTTATTTTTCTTTAGTGAAGTGCATCGTTTCGAATCACCTTACACGGTCGGAAGTGTAAAATACGTTCCACGTCAAGACACAAAATGACCTGATGGCGGGGAAGCGGAGAAAGCTGCCCTCGCTACCGTCAGTCAGGGAGGAACAAGAGCATGTTTTGCCACCCCCTCCCCCATAATTCACTGGGGCTGGGGGGGGGGGGGGGGGGGGTTCCCCACATTACCTACTCGTGTCCCCAACTGTGAGGCGATATAGGCAACGCATTTTTAGCTATTTTTTTATTTTTCAATTTTGCTTCTTTCCATCTGAGTATAAAATAAATGTGGCTCTAAGCGGAAAAACATGTTGAATTTGGGGTTATCAGTTAGGAGACTCCGCTCTGCTGGGAGGCCCCTGGAACGCCTTGGTCCCGCTAGACGAAATCCGTGACGCCTTGCCCCTGATAGGGCATCTGATATGCGACCTGCATGCGGCATCTGATAGGGCGCCCTGGGGGAGGGGGGAGGGGGGATTTATTACATTGGAGGTCGAAAGCCGCACAGTACCCTGATCTTTTCCCGACGTCATCAGTCATCATGGCTCGGTGGGCAGTTCAGACGGCTGGAATGCTTTCGTTTGTCTGCGTCACCGATTCCGTTAATTCAGCACTGTCGCCGACGCCGTCGTTGCTTGTATCGGAAACGTCAACACACTGCGAATTCGCCACAACTTGCAGAAGAACCCCAACCGATATGCCTCAAGCCGCCGCAACTGCTGTCGCTTTTGTCACCCTTAAAAGTTATTATATTACTCACGCTAGCTCAAGAACCTCCGCATCCGCAATAGTCGCCTTCACGATAGCTTGTGCTCACCTCCGCTACGGTCACCTCCACCGAGGTCACCTCCACCGAGGTCACCTTCAACGAGGTCACCCCGCCGCGGTCACCCCCGCCGCGGTCACCTCCACCGAGGTCACCTCCACCGAGGTCACTTCCAACAAGGTCACCCCAACGCGGTCACCTCTGCCGCGGTCACCTCCGCCGCGGTCACCTCCACTGAGGTCACCTCCAACGAGGTCACCTTCAACGAGGTCACCTCCAACGAGGTCACCTCCAACGAGGTCACCTCCAACGAGGTCACCTCCAACGAGGTCACCTCCACTGAGGTCATCTCCACCGAGGCCACCTCTGCCGTGGTTACCTCTGCTGTGGTCACCTCCACTGAGGCCACCTCTGCCGTGGTTACCTCTGCTGTGGTCACCTCCACTGAGGTCACCTCCACCGAGGTCACCTCCACCGAGGTCACCTCCACCGAGGTCACCTCCACCGTGGTCACCTCCACCGTGTTGACCACGGTGACCTCCGCCGCGCGGTTACCTCCCTCATGGCACAGCACCATCATCCTGGGGCCTTGTTACGATGGCGTGCGTCAAGCCTGGTATACCTCCGGCGCCGGCGTCTTCCTGGTTAGCGCATCGTAGCGTCGTCGCCACATTTTGAGTGGTCGGGATTCAGGAACCACAATAAGAAAAAATACACCTACCCTGATTCATCATTGTTGTGTATGATGAATTCCCTGGTTTATTGTATGTGTATTTATCGGTTAGTTTATGCGAATTTCTGGTTTTCAAACCGCCTTCATTCAAGCTGTTTTACATTGCTTTGGACCAGCACTAAGGCCGGGGATTCCGTACTGGCCCGGCTGGCCGTCGGGTGAAGATGATCTGTTGTGTCCTTTTTTTGGCTTAATACAGCCAGGTTCGAACCCAGAGTCGTCGGAGTTTCAACAAGCAACGTGAGGACCCAACAATCATCTTTTGCACTGCACACTGCAGCCTTCGCATTATACGTTGCTCATTGTTTCATTTGATTTGCTTATTTGTTTACTTATTTACTGGTTGCAACAAACTGACAAGACGAGAGATCATGACCAACACCACCATTCTGGCCAGAGCAGCAGATAGACGACACCTGCTAGTCCTCGAAGCGATCTGCATCCAGGCAGAGTAACCAACCATACACAGACAAATGAATGCAAGAGGGATCCTCCAGCTCTACGAAGGGCCTCGATTGTGTTAACCTGTTTATAGGTTAACTTCATTAGTGTACACACATTACTGGACTTGTGATTTGTCGCAGAACTTTTGCATCATTTGTCGTTGACTAATGTCCGAATATGATTAGTTCATTAAGTAGTTAAACGCACATAAACGATGAGATATCCCTTTAGCACGTGATAGGAAAGGTTAAGACCTTATTTTGTGTCGATGTTAGCTGATGTGACCTTGACCTTGTTCTTGTAAATGTGTTGAGAAAACACGAAACGCGTCGAACTTACTGATCAACACGAAGGCTACTTTAACGCTTATCTCGAGTTTAACGTTTACTCGAGATATATAGTGCAACATGCATGTATATACATACGAGTACATACATACGACCTAAGATCGTTTTTGATCGCTTGTTGTAATACAGCTTCGCGCTTTAGGCTTTCAGGCTCCATATGAACAATTTTGATGAGGCATTTTAGGATGATTTAGATCTATAAACGCTTGTTTAATGTTTTTCGCCAGTACCAATCGCCGGTACTCTGAATAATTCGCGGAACCGCACAAAAGCGTAAGTATACCATAACAACAGTGCCAAAGCAGAAGGTCCGTGTAAACAAGGAACATGTATCGTGTTGGTATTTCAACATTTTAAGACTTCACAAAGGTTATTTAGAAAAGTTGTTGGTATGGGGAAAAGCCGACATTGTCGGAGGCGCTTAAAGGGAGCGTGTCTACTGGAGCGTGTCTACTGTTGTATCGCACACAAAATAAATCCCGCAATAAGTAGCTATTGTTTTCACGTTTGAATGTAATAAAAGTCATAGATAGCCTCAAATAATTGAATTTTCGCATGAATTACTTCAACGAAGTGATTTTTACTATGATGAAGGCGAACAGACGAAAGGAAAAGTAATGCAATATGGCGCAAGTAAGACATTTTATGACTGTGATGACGAACGGCAATTGTAAACAAACAGTCGAAGTAGAACCGGGGCTCTGTTTGAATGCTGCTATCAGAGCTCACGAGCTGTTTAATCGAAATGTGATTGGTTGACGTTATCGGTACGTTAGCAAATTTGCATCGAATTCTAGTGATGGAAGTGGGCTGGGGTAACACCACTAACTTTTGTATTCCACACCTATGCTGGCGTAAACGGAATTTCTCAGCAACTAGGGCTTTACTGGAGGAATGGAAGTATGACTTGATTCAGACAAATCTGCCCTACAATTCCATGTCCATAACTCCATGTCGCCAATGTCAGTAGACACACTACTTTTGATGCCGCGAATGGAAGTATGACTTGATTCAGAAAAATCTGCTCTACAATTCCATGTCCATAACTCCATGTCGCCAATGTCAGTAGACACACTACCTTTAAAGCATAAATGATTTTTTTTATTTTAGGGCTCAGTTTGTAAAAGGGAGTGTGTTTAAACTTTACTTTTAAACAATAAATACCTAATTTTATTTGAAATAAAAAATATGTCTTCTATAGGGAAAATAGTATCTAAACATAAAATAAACGATCTACGCATTATGTAAACTAGTACCTATCACAAACGCTCGTAATTCCAATATTTGTCTAATGACTTCCTTCATTTAGCTATTGACTACCGATACAAAAACGGATGATTTTTATTAAAGGCCGAATAATGTGCAATTTTGCATGAAGCTTGACGTTTTTGTTTTACCACGTGTGATAATTATAGACGATACACTGTCAATAAAGACAGAAAGACAATAATGAGAGTGAAGTTCAATGAGTTTTTCGCAAGTTGCCAGAGCCAAAATGTCATATTGCCTATTTCGATCGATAAGTGCAAATATCAGAACAAAAATCGTAGCTGCTAACGAAGTTTTCCTTTTTTTCCTTCCTGTTATTCCGTCGGTAGTTCCTTTGATGTCATTCGCTTCTGCTCTTCTTCGAGATATGTATCTTATCGTAAGCAGATTGTGCTGTCGTCGCACTTACTGTGTCGATAAGATACAAAGTATAAGTGTTGGCAGTGGTTTGACACAGGTCTAAGGTAGTTTTCTGGAGTACGGTAGTTTCTAGATGTTCGGGGGCAAAGTTGCTTTCCCTGGGGTCGTGGAACGGACTGGCATGGGATAAACAAGTTTGTTTTGTGTGTTTCGAGTTCGTCATCGGCCGCCAACGGTTTCGCCGAGTGAAATACTTATCGTGTTGGAAATTGTAAGCCATTCTAACTCGTTTTCACCGTTTTCTTCTGATTTTAATAGGTAGAAAAACGCACGGAAATGAATGTTAGATAAATTGAACGAATGATCAAAATCTCGTCGTGCGTCGTGATCAACTGGCCTGTTGACATAGAGCAAATTTAGCAACACGACTGATTGGTCGGCTGTCAGATTCACGACGAATCAGACGAATAATAATCGGAGAATTAATCCGTTCCATTGTGAGGATATGATAGATTCCTCGGGGAGTGAATTAGTTGTGTCGCCGAACATGCCCCTAGGGGTTTTCTGTGGGGGACGGCATCTTGGTCTGTCCAAGAGTAGGTATTACAATTAATATGGCGATACGTGCTGGAGCTTACGAGTCTATGCAATAAAATAAAGGACAGTCCAGAGCATCACCCCTGGGTCTGCAGATGGGCTGCGAATGTGCGTGGGTTTTCAGCGCGACATAGCAGACGTTCTCGGAGCAGCTGTCTGTCAGGGCGTTGTGCGTTATTGCAACACTGTGGGCGGTGTAATAGAGGGTAATAGTAGCACGACTCCGCACTGTCTGATTTATGACGTGTAATTGGCTATGCTATTAGCGAAACGCATTAATTAGGGCATTGCTGCGGCTTGGACCGTCCTGCCGATACGTTGGTGGCTGCGTTCTTGACCTGTTGTCGCCATATGAGTCATAGCCGGTGGCTTCCTAGGAGGGTAGAAGTTCGGTTGTAAATAGGACGCGAGAGAATCAGAGTCAACTGATAAACAGGCATGACTCATGCTTGGTAGGTTGGCTGATGTGTTTTCGTTTCAGGTCAAGGTCTGCAGATTATTGTATTTGTCGGTATGCTGTATTCGTCGGAAATACGGAAACAGCTTTGTTGGTGGCTTACGGTTTAGCCATAGGAGCTTAACCGTTGCCAGTGCAGGACAAACCGCTGCGTTTCCGCCCCTTCGCCCCTGATTGAGTTGGAGCTTAGATTAAAAAATCAGTGCGTTGCTTGTAACGAGAGGGAGCCTACGATACCAAAATTCCTGGGTCCTATGTAATTTTGTTACCTTTGAGGTCATGTCAATGACCAGAAACTCATCTAATTGCGATCTGTCGACATAAGGACTTCTTATCAATAGCCGTGCTCTTAAGACCAAAACGTCTCTTGTGGTTATTAGAATGCGTTTTGATACATTCCAGGTCTCTGTTGTCCTTTATTCCCTGCCAAAGGTTAAAGTTCATCTCAGGTCATATGAGGTCAGTGACCTCGGTGGACCTTTAATATATACTGACCTCATGAACCCATCTTTGTGTAAAATGTATGTAGAATTCGAAATCAGTGCAAAAAAATAACCCAGGTGTCACCGGAGATAAAAAAGTTATCTGAGGTCATCAGAAGTCAGTGACCTCGGATGATCTTTGGAAGATCGTGACGTCAGTGGAAACCTTAAAGATCGCATAGTTACACCTGCTAATATACTCCTGAATAATACAAATCAGACAGTATGCGAGTTGTAAGCATCGATATGTCACGGAACACCACTTACGCTTGACATGCCCTTGAGAAAATGGTGTAAGGTCATGGGTCATAGAGGTCACGGTTTTAAAATTTGCAGTGCATAGGTGACAAATTTGTTAATAGGAAGGCACCACAAAGCTCGTCGCGATCCGCCAAAAAAAATGTGTTATTCGCGAAAAACAAGGGGTGGGCACCCCCCCCCCCCCCCCCACACACACCCACACCTGCACTGGCGAGGAGTTACCCTGTTCCATGGCGTTTTTTAAAGATATTTAGTTGATTCTCATTTGAGGCACGGTTCACATAAAATTTTGGTGGATGGAGGCAGGATCTAGCAGGCAGCTATGTCGAATCTTTATCGCCTGCTTACTATATTTAATTACTATACAACCGATGTACCCGGTGGCAGTGCCATGTAACTACATATCAATGGACTATGTCATAACATGTAGCGATCACCGCACTTCTCCAGAGCTATCGCCAGGCACGGTGCCCCAGGGGGGACCGCTACCATCTGGAGGACAGCGGGCAGCGACGGCGGCCGGCGACAGGCCGCGTGACGGTGTGTCACTTCCGTCCGTCTGGCGTCCTCCCATTGTCCTCCTGTCTGTCCCCTGTCGACCATCACCGTCCAGATGGCTCTGTCGGTCATACTGGGCCAGATGGACACCGCAGCTGCCATACCGCCGGATGTAGGACCTCTACTGTTCGGGTCTGCCAGGTGATCATTGATCACTGATCAGTGACGGTAAGATGTTGATCTATTGAATTGCCGTTAATGTTTTGTTTTCCGCTTCGTTTGCGTTGTTAATAAAACAGAATGTTCATGAGCTATACTGGATTTTATAATCGTAAATGAAAAGATTCGTTCGAGGTCAACGGCAGATTTTGCTTGGTCTGTTGTTATTGCTGTCAAAAAAATAAGATAGCGCTCAGCTTGTATTGGCAATTTTGCATGATGGCTTTGCATGACAATCAGTTATACAGCACTCGCCGAAGTTTTCCACATGATTATCAATGGCAAACATCATATATTCACGGTATATAGTAATACATTGCTATAAATATTGAAATGTTACGATCAGCGTATACATTCAGTTTAGTCAATAATCGATTGTTCAACATTGCCACATTAATATAAAATCATTGGTCCCGTCAAAACATCCCAAATAAATATATCAATGAACTAGAACGTCACACTACAAAATACCGGATACATGCATCTGATGATAGCGAAGGAGTTTCTCAAATCTGCTCACACAAATAACAAAGCTAGGACAAGACAACCAAATAAATAACTTATAGCCCAAGACATCTGCTTCAAACAACTACGTTGACATCACTTACAAAGTATGGCCAAAGTCACACATGCAATACATAAACCCCGCAAACGACCTTCTCCACACAGCCTGTCACTTGTCAAACACTTCTAGCAAACCCAACCACGCCGGCGTCTGAGGTAGTTTCCTGCTCACCACACCCCCCACCATCTACATGGCCAAAATGTCCACGATCCGGAACCCGGTCCTTTTCCGTCGACTCGCGGTGCTCTGATTCAGCGGAGCTCCCGCCTGGACTGCCGGCACCCTGACCCCCTCCTCCCGGGAGGACTCGGTCATCGGACTGAAAGCGATCCTCAGGTCCTCCGGCTGCTCCCGGCTGTCTGATGAGGACACCCCATGCCAGGGTCCGGTCTGGCTGGCAGCCACGGTCCACCATGGGGTCGCGGAGAGGGGCGAGCGAGCCATCTCGGTGGGACTCGCTGGCGGAGAGCCGGCCTCGCCGACAGGACTCGAGGGCGCCTCGCTGCCGGAGGACTCGCCGGCCGAGTGCGCCGGCTCGTCACGAGGCGGGACACGCGCCCCGAGGCCGGCGGGACTGACGGGACTGACGCGGACCACGCGGGTGCGCGTGCAGGAGGCGCGATGCATGGCACGCGTCCGTGCCTGGCAGAATCCCTTGCCGCAGCGCTCGCACTTGAACGGCTTGTCCTTGAGGTGGATGTATTTGTGGTCCCGCAGGTGGTCCTGCCTCCGGAACGCCTTCCCACAAACGTCGCACGGGAAGGGCCGCTCGTCCGTGTGCGTCCGCTCGTGGATCAGCAGGTTGTAGCTCTTGCTGAACTCGCGCTGGCAGTACTGGCAGATGTAGCGCTTGCGGGGCCGGGTGGGTCGCGCGGAGAGTGGCGGCGGGCGCACCATGTTGCTGGAGAGGTAGCTGAGCAGCCAGGGCTGGTGTGCCGTCAGCAGTGGCGGCAGCAGGTCTGCAGGCAGCGGCTGCATCTTTAGAGGCGGCGTCACTGATCAGGAGCTCGGTAGTCCCCACCCCGGTGCGGCCAAGTCGCGGAACTGAGTGAGGTGCGGTCCCGGCAACGGAGCCGAGCAGTGCGGCCCGGCGGGCGGCCGCTGGCCACGCCCCTCGTCTGTGATTGGCTGGTCCGCCGGCCCGGCCCGCCCACCGTACCACCTGTGACGCATGCCAGGGGCGGTTACCTTTCCCGGGATACAGCAAACTTCTTGAACCGGTGTATTTGAGAAGTGTCGCAAACCTGTTCAGACAGGCTTTAGTGTCATTATTTAGTTAACTTCCTGACTGTCAGCTGTGTTTGGTTTATACAGGCATAACTTCAAAAAAGTGAACAGATGGCAACTCATAGCATTCGGCATCATGCAACAATGAATATATTACGTGTTGATGCTTGATTGCAATGGTAATACAGTCTAGTTACAACATTCTCCAACAAACAATAGTATTAGTATGCTAGTACCTATTCACTGCAAGCACATGAACTCAATTATATTCATTTCAGCGATATGCTTAGCATGCATAACTTAAGCATCATACGCCGCCGATATGTTTGTCTTTTCACTCTGTCTTCAGAAAAAGCAGGGAGACATGTCATCCGTAAAATTTAGTGAATCCCTGAGTCATTGTTGGCTTATCAAGTCATCCGACGATTCAGTATTATGGGCTTGAGCAATGTCAGCCGGAGGGTGTCGTTTAGAGCCATTTCCAAACAACTCGCCTCCCCGCGACATTGCCTCAGAGGGGTGAGGGATTACCGGATGAAATCCCAATGATTTGGATGCGGCAATATGCCACCACGAGACGTTTCCCCGTCAGCCTCGAGATAACAGAAGATAAGCTACTTACCAGATAGCCGGAAGGGATTCGAAGTTATCGGCTTTAATTGTTATCGCCTCAAATTCGCCATCTGATAGATGATAAAATACATCAGAATTGGTTGCATGTAAGACTAACGGGTGGGCAGTATGAACAGAGACAAAATTCGAGACAAAAATGACGACGAACCAGTGGACGGATATAAGTGAATCTTGGCATGTAGTGACTTACTAGTATTGTCTTAAAGTAGGAGAAGTGGCTAAGTGCTGCTTTGTGTTTAT
>JARFNZ010000002.1:9732-22854 GCA_031763405.1 Balanus nubilus
CCTTTTTTTCGCTATCGTTGAAAAACCTTAAGGGGGGGGTCTAAACACCCCCCCCCCCGGCACGGCGCGGGTTAACATTAGTTTTGAGTTGAGATAGCCAAGTTGGCGGCTGTGTTTCGAAACTACAGCACATTCAATTGAAAATAATCACACTTATCATCTTCGGGAAATTTTAAGTTGATTTTGGCAGTTTGGGCCTTTCAAAGTCCCGTCCGCTAGCTAAGGGAGATTTTAAATTTCCACGTTAACTTTAAACTTGAGTAATTTTTGTCTTAAGCAATATTTTTGAGGAAAGAGAACACTACCGTGGCCAGCAATATTGCCTGACATTTTGACATATAATACAGCTATCTTTGGCAGTTTCAGGAAGGTGGGACAGTCCCTTTAATGACCACTGGAGCCTGAACTATTAATAAGTGCTCAAATCTGACGACTCCTTAGCGAAAGCGCTTCAGTTTCTATTTGTTTCGGTTTCGTCCTAGCGTAGTTCACGAGGTTAGCGGGCGTTGTCTTGAGCAATATTCAGAAAGGGCTTTTTTTATTTTGATGATCTCGGTTTGACGTCAGCAAAAACGGCATGAAGAACTTAGAAAGTTATTGCGAAACGGTTTCGGATTTCTTTCCTTGACTTTCTGGCCATTTTAGTGTTCGAGTTCATGGTGGAGCCACCTTGAAACCCACCCCCATCACGGTGAGAGTGGTTCAGAGCAGAATAATGTTTTGTAATCAAACCAAATCTGTCACTTCCCAGATTCGTACAAGCTTCAGATATTTTTAAAAGACCCTAGGAGTCCGGAACTGGTTGCAGGCAAAACGTTACCATGGAAATGTTGACATCGATTGAATTGTTAGTATATCGTTAACACCGGTCACTTGCATTGCCAATTTTCAGATTCAAATAGTTAATACGTGCTCCGCAACTTTCTTGCCCACCCCCCTTTCCAGACATTTGTGGGGACCATGGCCGGATTGGTCCCCTGGATCCGCCAGTGTGCTACTATGTAGAAGTATTAACATCGACTGAACTGTTAGCATATCATTAACACCGTCCACTTGAATTACGATTAAACAGCTCGTTCGCGCTGATGGTGGCAGCCAAGAAATCGTACCGCGTGTCCCCTACTCACAACTCACAACACTTGGTGGCCATTTTCGATAAGGATGCCAGTTTTGAACCACGCAACTGACATGCAGTAAAGCTTACAGTGGCATGAACAGCAACGCTGGACGAATTTCGTTTTTTCCATTCTCTAATTTTTTTTTTTTTACAATTGTGTAGAAAGATTCAGATTCCGATCGTTAATACGTGGTAAGTAACTTTCGTTGTTTTGGGGGAGGCAAAAGACATGTTGGCCCCCCTTCCAGGCTTTTGGGGGCATGGCCGGATTGCCTCCCCCCCCGGGTTTGCGAATTTTTAAACAATTGTGTAGAAAGATTCAGATTCCGAGCGTTAACACGAGGTTAATAACTTTCGTTTTTTGGGGAGGCAAAAAACATGTTTCCAGGCTTTTGGGGGGCATGACCGAATTGCCCCCCTCCCCTCCCCTCCCCTTGGATCCGTCAGTCACCTGACCTGAGATGACCTGGGGTCAACATTTTCAGAGAAGGTGCGGAAAGGATCTGGGATGAGTTGTGCCAAAAATGGCGAACTAAAGAAAATGGAGGAAGGGGAGTTCATCCCCCCCCCCCCCCAGCAGGGCACAGATTAAAATGGGGGATCTATTGATGAGTTGGAGAACGTTTAACAGCGCTTATTCATCATAAAGCAGTTGTTGAAAGTGACCGTTTGTTCTAATAATGTGATATCTTAGTCAAAATAAAAACTAAAATATACTAACACGTTGCGATTCACTAATCAACATCAGAAAACAATGACAAACATCACAGTTTTAGCTGTAAAATTACACAAAACTAAAATTAAAATTACAAAGTTCACAAAAATTATGGTTGTCAGTAATACATGGGAAAAAACTATTATTTTGGATAGAAACAGGTTAAAATTCCACGCGTTTTTTAACAACGTAAGTTTCAGTGAACAATACCGCTTCATTTTCTGTCAGGGAGTGATAATGCAAGCTGGACACCCAAAACGTGAAATTATGTATATGTATGTATTGCACACTTTTTATTACTAACAAACAAATTTAAATATCAGCCGCAAAGTGGGAAAAAATGTGCCAGTTTCATCCTGATAAAACCTACAGTTGGTGAGATATGCTTCGGAGAATGTAACCACTCTCACCTGTTTTTCAACGTTTGAAAACTGCGTTGGCCCCATGTTAAGCCTGTGGGAACTTCGATCACGAGAAACACGCTCGCCATACAACGCATTGTGATAATTCTGTGCTAAAGAAACGTATTATTAACGACACCAGAAGTTGCTATTACTTTGGTTCAGTAAGTGCTTTAAATTATGAGATTATAAAAAAAAATACAAATATCATACCTACATATATACATACATACTAATATGCATGATCTGAGCCTGTTTTTATCTGTTGGACTGCTGCTTCGCGTCTTCGGCGATCACTCTTCGGCTGAATAAATGCAAACATTCACCAATAACCGTGCTGCCCGTAAGCAGCTTGGGCCATTTGCTGTGCATTCTTGCAACATAAATATGTGGAAGTATACATCACTGTCCTGCAAACATTCATACATGTAGTTATGCTCTTCTTTCCACGCACCGACTCTCTTCGAGTTTTACACCCGGTTTTCACTGGCCAAAATACAACAGCAAGAACGTGACCAAACCGCATCCGTCTTGATGAAAAGAAGAGCAGCCTTTAACTTGTCATCAAAACGGATGCGGTTTGGTCACGTTCTGGCTACGTTTGGTAACGTCCACGTTTGTGATTTGGCCATTGAGAATCGGGCATGATAAGGGTCTGTGCACGGCCAGCGCTGGTGCCGGTAGGCGTGTGCCTCATTGCAGTCGGGTACCGACGCGTGACACATGACGACACGCCGAGCCGAGCCGAGACGAGCCCCGAGCCCCGAGCCCCGAGCGGCGCCATTGTGGCGCACCACAAAGGCCGCGAACGGGAGCAGCTGGGGACGGCTGGAGAGACGCACTTGTCACCCAAAACCTCCCACACACGGTGCTCATTCACATGGAAAAACAGCGCGCTAAGGGTGGCCGGCATTGAATTGACGTCGGGGGATGGCCAGGGGGCGGAACACTACACTTCGGCTTTGTGGCGGCCCGGAGAGCTCGGAGAGACGCCAGGGAGGACGACGAAACAGTAGGACAGCAGCACTGTTGGTTTGAGGTGGTGTGTACTGGTAGCGCCGTCACCAGCGCGGCATAAACGAGGAACCAACTGGTCACCGATTAGGCAGAGTGACCTGCAGTGCTTATATATCGAAGATATAACATTATGTCACATCACAACATAAAGTTTTCACATGGAAGTATGTTGTCAACTTTGGCGGCAATAATGCAAGTTTATAATAGTACCGGACGTGAGCGACATGACTGGACTGTCTTATTCAAACCTTCTTCTGTTAAAAATTATGTCATTCGCTTATTTTGCATATATTTCCTAATTTATTACTTGACTACTAGGGCTAGCTCTCTGCATTCCTGTTACTGTTAGTGACGAAGGACATTCGGTTCATGCACCCGAGTTCAGTACTGTCGACCGCGGCGGCTCGTTGGCCCCCCACCCTCTCCCCCCCCCCCTCCGGTGGCACTGAACTTCACCCCACCCCTCGGCAGACAATACCGACCAGACGCATTCTTACCGGAGAGAGAGGAGCTCTTGACAGCAATATCATGCACTCGGCTACAAAAACGCCTAGTGTGACGACACGTGAGAATGCGGGGCTGACTGGAAATATTCGCCGGTGCGTGCGGCGGGGGTCGATTTTGAGTGGCGGCCTCGTTGGGAAGGGGGAGGGGAAGTGGCAAGAGGATGACAGGGGACGGGAGAGGGACCGCAGGATCGGGATCTCAGCTCTCCTCTCAGCAGCGGTGACAGGAGGGGTGTTCGCCAGCGACTAAGACCTCCCACGGAGCCTGCAGAACGCAGTCAGGTGCACCGAAACAGCACCGGCTGGATTCGGAACAATGTTGTGGTGGAGGATTGACTGAAGTGCATTCCGTCGGTGGAGAAGGCCATGTCATGAGCGGTAGATGAGAGGAGAAGAAAATGATATCCCGCCAGTATCGGAATGTTGATCATTGCAGCGCCGGTGTAACTGAGAGGCATGAGTGTCATAAAGTATACGATGCGGTGAAGACCAACAGAACGAGCCCTGCAGCACCATGCGTCCCACGCGCGAGTGGCGAGGTGTATGTGGAAAGGGGAGGGGACACCCTTCGCCTGCAACTTGACTCTCTGAGCCGGGTGGTCCGAGTATGGTCACTGGTCAGAGCAGGGTGGTCCAAGTATGGTCACTGGACTGGTCAGAGCCGGGTGGTCAGAGCCGGGTGGTCAGAGTATGGTCACTGGACTGGTCAGAGCCGGGTGGTCAGAGCCGGGTGGTCCAAATATGATCACTGGTCAGAGCCGGGTGGTCAGAGTATGGTCACTGCACTGGTCAGAGCCGGGTGGTCCAAGTATGGTCACTGGTCAGAGCCGGGTGGTCAGAGTATGGTCACTGGTCAGCCTGGCTCGACCCTGCACTTGCGTCCAAAGGCCGCGGTCGGTCAACATGCCGGCCACGGACGACAGCTCTTCATTCAGACGGTATCGCCTCTCGGCGCCGATTGGGCCACCCTTATCGATAATTGGTGGATCACCGTTACGGATGGCCGGCTCGGCCGCGCGTCACCACCGACAGCCAACGCTAATAGCTCGCCGCGACAGTGCAAAGTAGCTAAATTCCGCAGAATCGGGCCGGTGTCACCAACACGGTGGGAACAAAGCTTCTCATCCATGTAATTTGTCGGCGGTCAGCTTACGGGCTATCTTCTTTCGATAGAGGGATGTATGGTTATTGAGGTCGATGATCGGTGGATATTCGAAAGTCGCAAGCGAAGCTTAAATACATACAACGGCAGTTGTATCAGTTTGTACTTCTCACATGTTTATAATCATAAATGTTGAATCGAAAAATTATTTTCAGACATACATTCTTCTTTTTGCACCTGGTTTCGACCTTAGCAGTAAGCACGAGAAATGGGCATTCATCGTAACCACAGTTGCTATTGAGCTACATTGGTCCTCTGGAAGACTCGGAATACATTCGGCTGGTGTTTACATTTCAAATGCAATTTCATGGCGGACTCAATGAACTGTCGTCAAGTGGTAGGATCCCAAACCTTTCTGTCAGGTTACCATGACAATCAAAGAGCGTTTATAAACAAGTCACTCGATCAGTCGTGATCGGCTTGCACGTCTTGCTCTCCGTCTAAATATATTTCTGCCTATAGGCTATAAGACTATTTTGGATTTGAGCTGAACTGAAAAACGAAGGCCAAAGTATCGAAGAAGTTATAGAGGTTAACACCGTCTGGTCGCGCCAACATGGAAGTACGATCCGTTCTTTTGAAGTCAATTCACCTAGATCCCAGCTTTTCTCTCATGACAGTGCGATCGGCTGTGCTTAGCATGGAGCTATTCAACCTGCTTGATATTCACGGTACATCAGCAATTAACGGTGAGTGCCTAGCCCATAAACGTTTCCCGTACTGGTTGAGTGTGACTACATAGACTAGGTAATATTTCACTGTCACCTGCGCTTATATGTATGTACCTAAAAATTGCATTGCTGTTTTAATTTTTTTTCTGAAATTTCAATGCTTAGATTGTTCGTAGGTATACCTATGCTCAAGTATTTTTGTTTACGAAATAAAGCATTAGGTCAAAATCGAGCAAACTGAAAATCACACAAAATGCATTTTAACATTGCGAGTTTTTTTGCACGATGCAATACATTTTACTTCGAATACGTTCGTGCTGTGTTCGTCGTTGTTCTACCGTCCCATGACCATTGACCAGGTTTCTGTCCCGCCCTGTTGGCAGACGTCATCTTCTGCTCGTGGCTGCGCAGCTGCACCAACCTGAAGGGGCACCAGGTGTACGACCTGTTCGAGCTGTTTGACGTCGACCGCTCTGGCGAGATTGACTTCGACGAGTTCTACCTGGTAATCGCCATTCTGGTGGCCGTCAAGGTATGGAAACGGGCTGAGACCTCGGCGGGGACAAAACACTATAGAGTGTCGGTATAACGCTCCAGGGAAGGCTAGAGTATTGCGACATTTAACACATTGATAGCTGTACCTTCGTCAGGATCGATCAAAAGGAAGGCGATTCAGAGTCACCGTCTAGGTAGAACATAAAATCGCACTTATTTATTTTGTGCCTGATGGAATTCTCGGAGTTCTGTTGGCCATCGTCCTCTGATGCGGACTCTGCCGTCGATACTTAATCACCAAACATTTTGCACACCTGAGTGAAACGTCACTTTCGCTTGCAAAGCCATGGGCATGATCCATGACGATAACACACCGCAGGATAAGGTGGAAAAGGAGTTTATCTACCGTCACTCGCGCGCGGTGTTCAACATCATGGATTTCGACCAGTCCGGCTCGGTCTCAGCCGAGGAGTTTGAGCGGATCGGCTTCATGTTCAACTTCTACAGCACGGCCATCCGCTCCATCTTCAAGGAGTTCGATGTGTCCGGAGACTCCGAACTCGACTTCAAGGAGTTCAAGGTACAACAGTCTGTCGCCGAATGAAATACTCAGCGATGCATTTTGCACCTATACCTATCCTATTATATCGGAATATTAAAAATATGCACAATTTAATGCACTTGTAACACACAACAGCCCAGATATACTCGTTCATTTCCGCAGCTATTCCAATCTGTATCTCCCCTCTGCAGCTATTCGCGATGGCGTGCATCGATCAACAGCGCGCCATTTGGCTGGCGGAGCAGCGTAAGCAGCTGCAGCGCAGTCAGCTTAAGTTCCTCACCGACAACAAGGAGCTGCTGCTCAGCTTCCTCGACAGGATCAGACCCACCGCCAAGGTACCACTGCACGGTCGGGAGAACCGGGACGGGCTACGGCTTGGATCAGCTTGGAAACCAGAGTCGAGCCACAACGGTGATGTCTACTTCGTTGGACTTGCTGACCATCTAGCGACACACAATGGACCAATCTGGATCTGTCTTTGGACACTGAGCAGCGAAACGACGATCAAACATGGAAGCAGGACCCACGTCAGTCTACTGTGATCTCGGCGACATCTTAGCGCGACAGTAACGTTGTCCCGCGGGGTCTCACTAACGGCATGCGACATATCTATTGTTCACAGTTGCATCCGGTCGAAGAATGAAGCCGGCGGCACGGCTGTGATCCTACATGCCTGAAAGCAAAGCTCTCCCCGCCCTCTCGCCACCGAAGGAGCGGCAGCCAGCGGCTTAATGTACGCGCCTGTCGCGTGAGATCAATGGTGAATTCGGTCGAGAGTTCACCCCTCGTGAGGTCACGCAGCTACACTGGTAGAGCACTCGTTCGTGTGATACTCTACTTACAGGTTAGTTACGTTATTGGGTTGTATTTAGTTGCTTCTTAGTTGCGTTATTGAGAGCCTACATGACGTACTGTAGCGTCGCGGGTCAGTGTTGTTCGATCACCTACTGCGTCTCCGCTTAACTGTTGTAAAGATACATTCGATATGTATGTGTATATAGTGTATATTTCCATTGCACCAGTCATACAATGATCATCTTTCGCCACTTCCACCCCATTTGACCGTCCCACTGATCTGTCATTCGATATACGTATGTGGCGGCTGACTCAGATCAGCAGAATTACACCGGAATGATCCACCATACCAACACACACGTCGAGGTAAGCGTCTCACAGACTTGGAATGTCTCTCGACAACGGGACATGCGTACTACCTACACACAAGACGCACATTCAGGGCCACACGGCACATATTGACTGACCCGCCGTCCAGCCGCGCTACGGCAAATATGATCTCCAACGACCGATCTTATATACATGGCCATCACTTTGAACGTCAACTGTACATGCCTGAAAGCAACTGAGTACAAACCGACCGGGAAGAATGTACTAGTAGGTTCTACCAGTTGGCCGTAAATCTGCTCTCGCATCTACCGCGAAGGACCACCTAGCGACTAAGCGGCGGAAATCGGAGACTGTAGTTGAGCTAGCGGCCGCGGGGCGGCGCTGGCTGCTCAGTTGTTATCGGCGGTGCTCTTGTTCTCTCGCGGGTAGAACTCGGCGATGGTGCTGGCCGGGATCCGCTTCAGCATCTCCTTGGGGAAGATACGCAGCAGCTGCCAGCCGATGTCGAGCGACTCGAACACGGAGCGGTTCTCGTAGTTGCCTGGTGGGACGGTCAGAGAGCTGACTAAGATACAATCCAGTTAAATACGCACACATGTGCACGAGGGTGATAGATGTTTTTAGCTGAAAGTTAACCGCTTTTCAAGATATAGGATGCTTTTCACTTGAAAGAAAATAATATTGTATTCACGTTCATTGCCAACGGGAGGCCCAATGGCAGGCAAAGTTATTGATGTTAAAATACACACATATACAGAAGTATGAACGAATGAATGAAAAGTGAACTCAAACAGTTGAACCAGGTATTACCATAGCCATGGGCAGTGGGCAGCATGAACTTGTGAGAAAACGCTAAAGAAGCAGCTGATTTCAAATTCAAATTCAGAAATGGCAGCCTGAAACTCACAGGTATGAAAGATGCGGATACAAAACTGCTGCGAAACACCATATGCCTAAGCTATGCTGTTTATATTTTTTCCAAATTATATAAATTATGAACATACTGCAAATATACGGCATGTCACAGCTAGCTGTCCAGTGTCCATTTACCAAAGCCCCACTTTCCATCTTAGTTCACTGTAAGACTGGCACACGTCAGCCGGCACAATATCCGACATTGATCGGCAAGAACCGAGTCATTCGCAGGAACAGATTGCGTTACAAAGCCGATGAATGTCAGATATTGAACCGACTGACGTCTGCCAGAATAACAGGAAACTAACATGGAAAGTGGGGTGTCGGTGAATGGACATTGGACAGCAAAGCGGTGTGTGCTGTATATGTGTAATAGTACCAATATCTGTTCTTGCGAATGGAATGACACATGGGGTGTAAGTCGCCCACCAGTAAGACAATAATAATAATACAACAATGATAAAACATTGACTGTTTTTTTTACATCATAACTGAGCAGTATGCAATATTGTAACTCTTCTGTAACTCTTCATATATACTTCACGAATGGAGTCTGCGGCCTTTCGCAGGCAACAGCACCCCGCGGTGGGCTGTTCCACTCACCCTGTGCGATGAAGTGCTTCTCGAACTTGGTGAGGAACTCGAGGTAGAGCAGATCGTCGGCAGTCAGCGCCTCCTCGCCCACCACTGCCTTCATCGCCTGCACGTCCTTACCGATGGCGTAGCACGCATACTGAGGACACACACACACACACACGGGACGTCAACACGTACTGAGGACACACGAGCACACGGGACATTAATGCGGACTGAGGACTTACACGAGTACACACACACACACACACAGCACGTCAGTGATAGAGACACATGTGCCTCGTGCGCAGTGAAACATGACACGTGGTGACGATAGTTTGAGGCTGAAAAGTACCGCGACTGCTACAATTATGTGAAACACGACAAAATGAAGATGAAAGACGGAATTACGCAGTAAAGTGAAATGGTTGGAATCGCATGGTTTGAACTTTGAATGTAACTGGAGAGTTTCTCCGAGTTCCCCAACCCACACACAAACTACGCATGCGGCCCCCGCAAGCCTACAATGTGTGTCAGTGTGTGTGTCAATGTGTGTCAGTGTGTGTGTCAATGCGTGTCAATGTGTGTCAGTGTGTGTGTCAATGTGTGTCAGTGTGTGTGACAATGTAGGTGTGGGTGCGGCGTGGGTGTGTTCGGAGCGATCGCCTACAACCGACGGCTCGGTCAGCGACACCCAGGGGATTCAGGCGGTCCGCAGGCTCACATTCGGCGTCAGATCAATGGCGACACGGTGTCTCTGTAAAACTCGCTCGTACCTGTCCCAGGAAACTCGACGGTCTCGCGGTCCGCCGGGATTTGAATGGAATAAAGTACAGAAGTAATGACGACAGCCGGTCGTTGCAGCAATGACGACCGCTGGTCATTGCCGTAATACGAAGCCACACGGGAACCGAGACCAGGCGCACGGCAATTTGAAGAGATGGTTGAATAACAAAATTGATTTCCTTTAAAGCATCCTAATTGAGGATATCTCACTATTTCAAGTTCCCACCATTTTTCGAAGTGTCCAGGTGCCCTTGACTTTTCGATAGCCTTGTTATATAATCTTAACCAAGTCTGACCTCCTTTTTGCATTGGCAATCTGTCGTGACATTCTGCTACATCATCTTAAGTGCCTTTTCTGGTCCCACCGGCCATCGCACAGAAATGAACAATTACACCACCTTGACTGGACACAGCCAAGAATGACCTGAGACACTTGCCGCTTGTTCGTCGCGAAGAATGTGCCGATCCGACAGATACCGAAAGCTGTTGGTAAGCTACAACCCATGATAATGAGATTGGGGTTTAGGGCGCAACGATACACGCCACACAACGCCCAGAACTACAGCCTAGTCGAGACAGGCAGCCCGTCATCTCACCACTACGTGCCACCCAGCGCGGGTGAAAACTCACCAGCTGGTTGGAGACGTCGGCGTGGTCCTTGCGCGTCATGCCCTCCCCGATGGCGGACTTCATCAGACGGCTGAGCGACGGCAGCACGTTGATCGGAGGGTAGATCTGCCGGTTGTGCAGCTGTCGGTCCACGTAGATCTGGCCCTCGGTGATGTAGCCGGTCAGATCCGGGATCGGGTGGGTGATGTCTGCGGGGAGCGCGGCACGCAGGGTCAGGTCACAGGTGCGCCTTGGACAGCACACAGTCGAGATGGGAACACGACGGGCTACTGAAGGTCAGCTTCCACACGGCACCCAGCACCCTGTGCGGTGTACACTGTGTGTACACTGTGTGTGTACACTGTCCGCCGTGTTGGATGTTCTTACCACCGAGTCAAAGAGACAAACCAGACTAGGTCGACTGCAATCCCGTCCTATGGGTGTGGGGTTAGATGACGCCGGGTTACTACGCATCAAAATCAATGTATTCTTCCCGATTTTGTATATGCTTCTCAAGCACAACTCAGAACGTCTTCTGTCCTAAAGCTTCCTGATCACTTTTTGTATGTTAATTATAAACATTCTTGAACTTGTTCGTGACGTCACGACTATAACCTTTTATGACCACACTTTTGACGCATAGGCGACTGTGAAACTTTTGTGATTTAACGTGTTTAATGCCATTGCATATTATGCATACAATACCCCCCGATTCAGCGTTGCAACTTGCAAGGTGCACATGTTTACTAAACGACTCCCAATACCACCGCATGACATTAACCTTAGGAAGAAAAAATTTACTGTCGCGCACAAAAAGCCATATCAGGTCATTTTTGTAATTTTTGCGATAGCTGTGACGTCACATCATGGACAGCGGCTAAATGTTTCGTTTTCAATTGTACTGACACCATCACTTCCAGCCGCCACAGGCCGCCCTGCCCCCTCCCCTGTTGTGTATGTGTGACAATCACCCCACGTGCCCCAAAACTCACCATCGTTGGGCATAGTCAGGATGGGGATCTGCGTGATGGATCCGTTCCTGCCCTCCACACGTCCCGCCCGCTCGTAGATGGTGGCCAGATCGGTGTACATGTATCCGGGGAAGCCGCGCCGGCCGGGCACCTCCTCCCGGGCGGCGGAGACCTCACGCAGCGCCTCGGCGTACGAGGTCATGTCGGTGAGGATGACCAGCACGTGCTTCTCGCACTGGTAGGCCAGGAACTCGGCGGTGGTGAGCGCCAGCCGCGGCGTGATGATGCGCTCGATGGTCGGGTCGTTGGCCAGGTTCAGGAACAGGCACACGTTCTCCATGCTGCCGTTCTCCTGCGAGGAGGAAGACGAGAGTGGTGACCGCTTCATTCTCGTCCCAGAGGTTCTTTGGGAGTGGCGGGAAAACAGCGGCACGTGGCGCCGAACTCGGCACATGTGTTCGGGCATCAAGGATATCGTATCTGAGCGTTGGGTCATTTCAGGTCAGAAAAGAGGTTAATACCTGGATGAGGGAGCGAGCCATTCCATAACGCGAGCTTGTAGATTTTAGTTGTGTCCTTTTTGTGACAAATGGTATTTATTTATGATGTTCTCTGTGCTATTACATTATTCAAGTGACACGTCCTCCCGACAATTATTTTGTAACGAGTCCTCCCTGTATGGAGATTTCCAAAAAAACGACTATGATGGATGTTCCACATTAGATGGAGAAATGAGGATTTTGGGAATGCACGAGAACCCTCCGAGCACAAAATGCACCCCTCCACTACCAAAAACATTCCTTAGAGTAACAAGAAAACATTAAAGAAAAACTTCTAGACCAACAACACATTATGCAACCGGTAGTACATTGCTTGAAATAAGTATATCTTAAATAATTAAATGAAAAAATAAAAACAAATGAAATCCTTTGCTCCACCTATGGCTGAGTCGACGCAGGTGGAAAAACACCCCCTGGCATTTCGTATTCATCCATGGTGCCCCATATTTTTGTTCAAGATCTTGTCAATGGCTAAGTTCCAGGAAAATAAACTTGCCACAGTGGGCCCATCTCACCTCAAAGTCCTGCTTGAAGAACCTGGCGGCCTCCATGTTGACGCCCATGGCGGCGAACACGATGGCGAAGTTGTCCCTGTGGTCATCCATCACCGACTTGCTGGGCAGCTTGACCAGACCGCCCTGCCGGCAGATCTGGGCGGCGATCTGCAGAGCACACACATACACAGTCAGACATACACATATAGGTACAAATACAAAGCCACACATGCCATAGTCACATGCATTTATACATACATACAAACAGACAGACAGACCAAAATCTGACATGATGTTCGGCGTTAATTATGTGTTGGCATGGAACACATGCGTTTCGAGGCGTTCAGGTGAGCCCAAAGGATGCATTTGGGGCACAACAACACAATCACATGATGTGCGCAGTCGATGTTCCCGTCGCCCCCCCCCCCCCCCAGCCCCGC
>JARFNZ010000003.1:12810-25363 GCA_031763405.1 Balanus nubilus
TATGTTGGGCACGCTCAGCTCTCGGTCTAAATTCTGCCGGCTACCTGGAATTTCCCGATCGGACGGTAGAGGTCAGGACCTGCGCAACAAGCCCTGTTTAGCGCGGGTTCTGCTCTCGCAAATCCGTCCACTCAAAAGGTTCTGATTAAATATATAATACAAAAAATAGTAAGCATCATCCACGATTGTTTTTGTATTCCACCCTGTACTCACCTGTTACTGACAATGTTTTTGTAGCGACTTTGCAAAATGTTTAGCCTGCTTAGTTCCATCGTCTCCAAGTCTCCCAGCTTGGTGTCTGGGTCAGGGTTCTGAGCATAAGCTTTGCCAGCTGTCTCCATGGCTGCAGCACAAACAGGATCCTATCATCAGAAAACCGTGAACTACCAACCACAACACTAGTCGAGAAACACTGTTAATGTATCTTCCAGGAAGACTCTTACTTTATGCTCACCAGCTTTATTTTGAAGGTAAACCTGTCAAGTTGTCTTAGATCATAGATTTTTAGACCTATTGATTCATTTATTTATTCGCAACATATAAGCAGCAGGAGCATGCTGCCAACAAAAGCTAAAACCCCAGTTTCCCACAATTTCCCTAGAATATAGCTTAGGGTATCTTCCAGAGGACAGAGCACTACATGTTTGGTAACAAAATACTGGTTCAACTTGTACATGAAGGTCAGTTCTCAGCCAGCTGCTATGCAAACAGATGGGTGAGGTGACAGAAGCAGTGATATAGGTTTAAAGTCCTAACTTCAGATCTGCTCTTTGGACTTGACATGCTGTTGGGCATTGGTGACATAGCATGTCAGGATTGTTAGGATTGTCCTCATCAATAGCATGTCAAGTTGGAAATTAGAGTAGGCCTTAAGTAAGGATGTTTGCCCCATAAATTATTGAGGCAAGACTTAGTTATATCAAGTGCAAAATGTGATTGGGAGGATATGCAGTGTTACTAAATGTGATGTCATGATAAAGGATTATATTATTTGATTTGTATGTGGGTACATATATTAAAGGAATTCATTAATACAATTTTAACCAATTGATTATCTTATACTTTTTGACATAATGGCAGACATAAATAAAAAGTGCAATAAAGAGTCACTTGGGACCATTCGAGGTTGCACTACTCTGGCTTAAGGAACTAAGAAGCCCAATGCCGGGAGTATGTATACATCAAT
The DNA here is from genome assembly GCA_031763405.1 of Balanus nubilus. NCBI lineage: Eukaryota > Metazoa > Arthropoda > Thecostraca > Balanomorpha > Balanidae > Balanus > Balanus nubilus. The sequence goes on from JARFNZ010000003.1 coordinate 13,997, forward strand.
CTACCTCTGTAGAATACATACTCTAACTTTCAGGGACACAAGTGACTCTGCAGCATTAACATCCGAAAACATGCCCAATTTCCTCAGTCTGTCTTCATAACACAAACCAATGAGGCAATTATCCATTTTAGTTGCCTTTTTTACTCTTTCTAACAGGCAGCAATCATCATATGATGAGGACCATCCTTGTGCATAAATTCTTAACAGGGCAATGTTGTAGGCAGAGCCAATCATTTAAGTCCTTTTAAAGGGAATGTAAGGGTCGGGGTCCACCCCATAGCTCAGTTGGTAGAGCACCATAATACCAGCAGTGAACACAATGTAGGTACTTTATATTCAGTCCTCTCAATTTTGAACCTTGTAGTTCAGCCCTCCAACTTGTCAGTCATATTCATATTCAAATTCATGTGTATTTGGGCAATCCTGAATAAACTCCATCATCCTCCATTCGCTATTACTGCCCATCTTGAACAGATAAAACTGATGAGGTACCATAAAAACAATGAGGACAGACAACAGATATTCTTACACAAAAACAGTCAATGGAACACACACTCAGGTCCCAAGACATGGCTGTGCAGCATAAACAGGTCAATGTACCCTAGCATGTCCGATAAGATCATGGTTGGAAAAGTTGCTGTTATGCACTTTATAGTTGAACTCCATTATGTTCTGGGCTTTAGGATCCAGGTGGATTAATTTAATCAAATGTAGTTATTAATCATGTTTGATTCAATTATATTTATATTCCCCTTTTCAAAGAGCACAGTAATTAAACAAGTACAAAGAAGAGTACAAAATGCATACCAGGTAACAGCAGCTTTACCAACCATGCATAAGATGCCACTTCAGCTGCCTAGAAAAAGACAGATGGGAGCTGGCATAGGTCATCAGGCAATGAGTTGTACAGAGTAGGTGTGCAGATGGAAAAACAGTGTTTTTCCATTTAAGTCTGTGATCAGGCTATGAACAGGTCTCTGTCCTGTCTGGTGTGTCAACCATGCACATCACCCACAGTCTGAAGCATATGGGTGATTGAGTCGGGTTCACCTGAATGGAGGACCTTGTGGGTGTTTGATGGTGCGAAACCTGCCTAGATCTGCAGCAGACAGCCAACCAAGCCTCTGGTATAGGTTTGATGCATGATCATACTTTTTGTGGCCGAAAGTGAGTTTTGCAACAAATTTGAATATTGTTTTAATCCTAGACATGTTGAGCAGTGAACTGCTGCCACACACTGACAGGCAGTAGCAGACCTGAGATAGAACAAGAATGTTCACCAGAGCAAGCAGGACACCAGCAGGCAGGCTGTGCCGCAGATGTGATAGACCAGTTAGGATGCTGGAACAGCATTTACTGGCCGGCGATACTTGTGAATTCCAACTGAGAGTGTGATCAAAGACAGGTCTGAGTTTTTTGCTTCAGAACAAGGAACTAGGTGATCACAGAATTTGACTGTAAACTGGGAAATGGTGCACAGATTTTGTTGACTTCCCAAAGTTCCCAACAGCATCAGCTTTCTCAACATTATCTTCAAACTGTTGAATCTGAACCAGTCACCGTGTGAGGCTAGGACGCATTCCAAACAAACAAAAATGTGATGTAACTGAGGTTTAGGACCACTAACCAAAACCTGGGTATCATCCATCAGTGAGGCAAATTCCAGTTTTAAGAGAATGTGTTAGAAACTTATGTTAGAGATACATCAGCAACTAAGAAGAGTGCAAATTATAATGTACCTAGCATGAAGATAATGCACATTTTTCAATAATCCTGATACATAAAATATGGTGATACATCCCATTACTACCTATTCACACACAAAAATTATTATAGGGATCAACATATTTTGTCCCTGAACTATCCAATTCCAGCTTAAAACCACTGCGACTTGCAATATTAATCTAGTTATTTCAGTATTTGACGTTCACACAGCAACCGTCACATTACCTGTGCCAAGCCGTCATTGCCATTGAGTTGTCAGGTCACATTAATGCATACAACTATTCAGCTTTTGCCTAACATTCTGGTGATGTCATTGGAGTGTATGTTGACTATTGCCATACCCATCAGCCATCATGGTACAGGGATATATGGGAAACTGGGGGTTTCAGGTGGGGAAAATGAGAAAGAGAACATTTTGTTGAGGAAGTGCCCCACATTCTTGAGAAATTTACTGCAGAAAACCAAGAAACAAAATTTCCCTGCCAAAGGCAGAAACATAGTAGAGATTTTAGGCAAGGGTAAAACAAATATTGTTGGTTTAGTGATTGTTTTTTTGGCTTCAGGCTTCAGGCCTGAAGCCAAAAGCACAATTACTTAACCTAAAATATTTGCTTTACCCTCGTCTGAAATCTATTCCTGTTAATACTGAGCACACAAACCCTGGAACCAACATCCGTAGGTTATGTTAGGTTAGGATAAATATCAAAGAAATGGAATAAAACATTGTTTGAAATACTTCATTTTTATGGAAATCCCATGATATTTTGATTGGGTTCATTTAATGTGATAAACTCAAGTTCGTCATTTCACATATGTTTCATCCCAAAGCAGAAATCAACAACAAATTAAGAATACACTGCTTGCACACTTGAGTCAAATATGATGTTGTTTACACATGGTAGGTATAAGATTGCTGATGGTGCATTGTTCATTTCAGGCAACTTTGGGTCATTGTTTGACAGTTTGTTGTGTTAAATGTTTGCAATCATGTTCTTCTACACTAGAAAGATTAAATTATTGATAGAAAACACTTGGTTAACATATTTCATCAACTGTAGCTGAAAAAAAAATTGCTAGGTAGTAATGAGATGTCTGACCAAAAATATTGTTATATCCATTGATTGTATGGACAAAGCCAAAGCAAGATAAAATGCATTATATTTCACAGTTAACTTAGGGTCTGTTCCAGTAGCTCCTCAAGAAAAAGATGAGATGAGGTTTGAGGAGGTTTGAGGAGGGTTGTATTCAGTCAGATTTTTGTGACCGCTGGAACAATTTCAGATGAGAAATCAGCTGTTTGTGCATGGGAAAGGTAGGCAATTTTGGCACACTCAGTGTTCATAAATAATTACAACAAATGTGAAGACTAAATAGCCACTTATGAACCATGCCACTTATGTCTACCACAACCTCATCTGAAAAAACACCTTCCATTCTGGAGGAGGTTTGAGGAGGTTTGAGGCGAGCTTCGGAGGAGCTTTCAGGAGGTTGGATGGAATGCACAGAGGATGTTTGAGGAGCTTTGAGGAGGTAAGAGGAGCCACTGGAACAGACCCCTAGGGACTGTTCCAGTCACTACTTGGGAAAAAGATGAGATGAGCTTTGAGGAGGTTTGATGAGGATCATTTTCGCTCAGATTTTTGTGACCACTGGAACAATTTCAGATGATAAATCAGCTGTTTGTGCAAAGGGAAGGTAGGCAAATTTGTCACACTCAAACTGTTCATAGATAATGACAAAAAATGTGAAGATTGAATATGTATGAACCACGCCACTTATGTCTACCACCTCATCCAAAAAACCACCTTCCATTCCGGAGGATGTTTGAGGAGATTTGAGGCGAGCTTCGGAGGAGCTTTGAGGAGGTTGGATGAGCCACTGGAATGCACAGAGGTTTGAGGAGCTTTGAGGAGGTTAGAGGAGCCACTGGAACAGACCCCTAGTCACACTTGACACTTTGCAATGCACTGCAACATTCCCTGGAAATATGAAAATTGGAGTTTATGTGGTGATGGTGTAATTTATCAACAACAAAAAACTTAGCCAGCAGTACCATTTTTGAATCTAAAAATGCAGGAATTATCTTTGGCTGAAAAATAATAAAACTAAATTTAATTGAAATGTTGGGCTTGAATTAGGAAGGTAATTGAGCTGGAACTACTTAAGATATAAATCTTCAATGGTTGAGTCAAAAATCGTTTATTTCATAAGTTGTACTTGGTCATCATAAAATGGAAATTGGAGTTTCGTTTCAGGGAATGTAATAAATAGAAAAGAACCCTAGGTAGTGCCCATCCATCACCGATCAACCCAAAATATATTTCAACAACCAAAACAGTATAGAAACAGCAAGAAAAAACGATGCGCATGTATTGGCATAGCTGCGCCTTAGCTGTAACCAGAAGTTTACTAAAATACTGCATTTTGTTCTCTGTTTTCCTTGCTTACTTGATATGGCTAAACTTACAGGTAAGTATTTATTTCATTCCGTGAAACTTATAAAGAAATGACCCTTAGTCTTGTAGAAGAAGGCAAGGTGTGGTTAGTTGTTGGTCAGCGGTCGAGTGAGACGAGTGATTCAGAGGAGTGCGCGAGTGATGTATGAATCGACCTCGTGTAAGAGCGGCACGTATAGTGTAGTGACGCGTGTGATGTGTGATGCTGCCCGCTGTGACCGTATGAACATGTCTGATAACCTGACGCGATGTTACCAGACCCTCGCGGTGTTGGGTCGCTGCCGGCCGGGCCGGGCCGCAGCCGGGCGCACGAGTCAGTCCAAGGCCGTATATAGGCCGTATATAGTCAGCCGGGCGCACGAGTCAGTCGGCTCAGGGGGTCGCCAGAGGCAGGAAGTATCGATACACTACATGTGCATTGCATGAAAAGCATGTGGTCCTGTGGAACATATTTTTTCAGTGACCAGTAGCAAATAACGGATAGCTGAAAATACCCAATATACCCATTACCTAACCCTACTGAACTCTGTTGATTTTATTGACAGAGCTTGGCTTATATTTAACAAAACTGATTACAAAAAAATCGATGATATTCTACAGTCAATGGTTACTCATCTAGGTTTTCATGTTTTGTGAGGGAGTTAAATCAAAATATTGAAAGTTGACGACAAAAAAGCTGTAAGTGGCTTAAACTCAACTTCATTTTAGTTTTTGTCAGTTTTTGCCAGAAGGTGGCATAAACTAGTTAATGCCAGTCAGTTTATGCCGTGGTAAAAACCGGTCAATACCACCTAGTGGCATAAACTTACCAACCCTGGACGCAACCATGCTGGTCTGGACACTATTGCCTGCTCTGTAATGTCTGCTCCGTCGCAACGTCCGGTCTTGTCTGGTCCAATATCTGGTCCCTGGTCTGATATCTGCTCCCTGGCCGGCCTGACGTGATTTCCGCTGCTCTCTCCCGCGTCAGGACCTGCGCTCTGTGATGGCCGGCGAAACGGTCGCCAAGAAGGGCAAGAAGAAGGGCAAACGCAGCAAACACCGAGACGCTGATGACGACGACGAGAACAGGAAGAGGTGAGCTAGGCCCGGCGCTGCTCGGCCGTCAGCTGGTCCCAGACGGTGACACTGGTCAGCCAGCTCGCTGCCGGCTGGTGGACCTGCCGTCTGGCATTGCTCAACACTTGGTGTTTCATCACCTTACTTTGTCACTTTCGGGAATTTGGAGACTAGTCGGGTCCCGGTCTCACCGAACTCATGGTCTTACGCGGTTTTGGTCTTGTATTTCACTGGTTCTTGAGGCTTTACGTCAGCTGTGGACTAGTGTAATGTCAGCACAGCGAGTGGAGCTATCAGCCAAGATAGGGAGTCCTGGGAGTCCTGCGGTCCGCCCAGGACTTCTATTTTGGAGTGTAATTATATTTGTATCGTTCTTTATTACGTCATTTTCTCGCCTTTATGGCCGGTGAGCGGTTCATACCTATATGTTTTAGGTTAGCTAATTGATTTAACTTCGTGCCAGTCAATGTGCTGTGCTGACATGGACCAGTCGCAGTCCATGTGCGTTGCCGACTGTTGTGATTCACTGTTGATCACTCTCAGCCGGTCAGTGTTCGGCTCTGCTGCGTGTCGCCATCTGCGTTCTGACCGGCGCGGGTGCTGCCCGACGACAGGCGGTTCACCGTGCCGCCGGAGCGTATCCTGCGCGAGACGAACCGCAGATGGGAGAAGCAGCCGGAGTACCTCGACTGCACTAAGATGAAGCTGCACGACTACCAGATGGAGGGCCTCAACTGGCTGCGGTTCTCCTGGGGAAACGGCACCGACACCATCCTGGCCGACGAGATGGGCCTCGGCAAGACGATTCAGACGATCGTCTTCCTGTACTCACTGTACCGCGAGGGCCACAGCAAGGGCCCGTTCCTGATCGCCGTGCCGCTCAGCACGCTGGTCAACTGGGAGCGCGAGTTCGAGACGTGGGCACCCGAGTTCTACGTGGTGACGTACGTGGGCGACAAGGACGCGCGCAGCATCATCCGCGAGAACGAGCTCAGCTTCGAGGAGGGCGCCACGCGCGGCGGGAAGGCGTCCCGCATGCGCACCACCAACGTCAAGTTCCATGTGCTGCTGACGTCGTACGAGCTGATCTCGATCGACAACGCGTGTCTGGGCAGCATCGACTGGGAGGTGCTGGTCGTCGACGAGGCGCACAGGCTCAAGAACAACCAGTCCAAGGTGAGGGGTGCTGCTGTCGGCTGGGCCGGCGGAGGCGCCTGGCTGGGTACGGTCCTGGAGGCGTATGTATGGGGGGGATGGAGCTCGGTCATCGCAGGGGGGGGGGGGGGGGGTGTAATTGGGTCGCCCCGCTCGCTATCGCAGTTCTGCTGTCTCGCTGGTAAAAGGACGTGCCGCGGTATAATGTAACATTTGGTGCGGTCTTCGCTTCGATAGCGTTCGAATCACCATCGGTTCGTTCCTGGTGGGCGGGTCTAGATCAGACAAGCGACGGGGAGCTATGACTCTCGCTATTTCTGCTGTCATATTTCACCAAAATCACTTCCATTGTCACGGACGCTTTAGATGACCCGCATTTGCGAGCCGCCATGACTAGAATAGTCGCCGTCGTTGTATGGTTTGATGAACTATCACGAGGAAGAGACTCCGTTGAATTACCACGGACCGTAGAACGACCGCCCATCGTCCCCCGGTCCCTGAATCCCGTCATGTGTCTCCAGCTCAGCTGTATGTTCCCTGCCTCATCCCAGTAGTGTGGCCGATGATCCCACTGCCGCTGTGGTATCGCGGTGTCCTGACGCCCTGCCGTTTCGTTGACAGTTCTTCAAGATCCTGGCCGGCTACAAGCTGGCCTACAAGCTGCTGCTGACGGGCACGCCGCTCCAGAACAACCTGGAGGAGCTGTTCCACCTGCTCAACTTCCTCTGCCCGGAGAAGTTCCAGGACCTGCTGACCTTCCAGAACGAGTTCGCCGACATCGCCAAGGAGGAGCAGATCAAGAAGCTGCACGAGATGCTGGGCCCGCACATGCTGCGACGACTCAAGGCCGACGTGCTCAAGGTCAGAGACAGTCGCCGAAGCGGAGCCGACATGGCTTTGTGGCTTCGGAGGTGCCAGCTCGCGTTCTCCCTAGATTCGATGGGTCTTCTTTAGAGCGTGGCGCATTATTCTCTTGCGTATCAAAATTGTCCGCGTCTTGAGAAACACCCGCTCATTGCTGAACGACTACAGGCTGCGGAAAAGCACGTTCTCTTCCGAGGCTGTGGCTTTGTCAGTTTTGTTTTGGCGATGTTTCTGTGTGAATCGCACTCCCAACCGGGCTTTTCCGTTTTCAGAACATGCCATCCAAGTCCGAGTTTATTGTGCGTGTGGAGCTGTCGGCGATGCAGAAGAAGTACTACAAGTACATCTTGACCCGGAACTTCGAGGCTCTCAACTCGAAGTCTAGCGGTGGCCAGCAGGTGAGGATACCTTCGTGATTACAGAGCTGCTATAGTCACGATTATGACATGACTATGTAGTCATGACAGCATGACGCTGCTGCAGCTTACTACCCGGACTCTGAGGAGGAAAGTAGATCGTCTGCTTAAAGTACCAGGGTCTGGGTTTTAGCATGAATCAGCAATAACTTGTCTTTGTATTTCAGATATAAACTGGGATGCCTTTGATTTAGATTTAACTGGCGACCAGAAATGTCATATAGGCAGCTTCAGCTGTTGACGATTGCCTTCAGTACGATATTGACTTGGGAGAAGCCGAGGCGGCCCATCACAGTTATAACTTATAAGTTACGTATCCGATCGATCTGACCCGTCTGTTTCCGGCCGCCGTCGGCAGATGTCTCTGCTGAACGTGATGATGGAGCTGAAGAAGTGCTGCAACCACCCGTACCTCTTCAGCGTGGCCTCCAACGAGGCGCCCAAGCTGCCCAACGGCATGTACGAGACGGATGCGGTCACCAAGACCAGCGGCAAGCTGGTGCTGCTCGCCAAGATGCTGGCGAAGCTGAAGTCCGAGGGCCACAGGTGAGATCGGGGCTGTGTGGGACGGTGCTGACGAGCGTCTTGGTGCCAGATGGATGGTGGTGGTGAAGTTTGTGGCGATGGTGTATACATTGGTGTTTGGATGGGCGAGATGTTACCTGCTTCACGCAGTGAATCGCGTGGGAGAAAGCTTGCCCACTTTGCGTGCCCGACACAATTTTCGATTTGATGGCTAGAGAAGCAGTCGCATGTGTAATATCGTTCGAAGTTTGGCCGAGTGTTCGAATTCGAGGTCAATGCCGTTGGTTGTTATGCATGTTGATTGCAACCAGCGTCACTGCTTCTGAGATCACCACATCACCGCCTCTGACACCATCACCACATCATGGCCTCTGACACCATCACCACATCACTTTTGACACCATCACCACATCACCGCCTGTGACACCATCTCCACATCACCGCCTGTGACGCCATCACATCACCGCCTCTGACACCATCACCACATCACTGCCTCTCACACCATCACCACATCATCGCCTCTCACACCATCACCACATCACCGCCTGTGACACCATCACCACATCACCGCCTCTGACATCACCACATCACCGCCTCTGACACCTACTCCACATCACCGCCTCTGACACCACCCTGTATTCTGCAGGGTGTTGATCTTCTCCCAGATGACCAAGATGCTGGACATCCTGGAGGACTTCTGCGAGGGCATGAGCTACAAGTACGAGCGGATTGACGGCGGCATCACGGGCGCACTGCGTCAGGACGCCATCGACCGGTTCAACGCGCCCGGCGCGACCGCCTTCGTCTTCCTGCTTTCCACTAGGTATGCGTCTTGTAGAGGCGGATGGCAGCGGCAAAATGGCACCTGCTGCTGTTATTTGGGATGTGAAGGCGTTTAGCATGTCTTCGTTGTGGTAACAGCATGCATTCGAGGCCCTAGGATTGCTTTGCACGAGAGTGATAAACATGGATCTGTTTTCTGTAGTTTCAAATTCGGATGTTTTGCTTTCCATCGTTTAACGTAACGTCTGTTTGAGACTCTCCATTTGTAAGTCGACCCTCTTCCACGCTACACCGCCCGGGCGCCCTGTGATCTATGAACTCTGGGTGGTGTACGGCGCTCTGAGCGCCCTGTGATCTATGAACTCTGAGTGGTGTACACCGCCCGGGCGCCCTGTGATCTATGAACTCTGAGTGGTGTACGGCGCTCTGAGCGCCCTGTGATCTATGAACTCTGAGTGGCGTACGGCACTCTGAGCGCCCTGTGATCTATGAACTCTGAGTGGTGTCCGGCGCTCTGAGTGCCCTGTGATCTATGAACTCTGAGTGGTGTCCGGCACTCTGAGTGCCCTGTGATCTATGATCTCTGAGTGGTGTCCGGCACTCTGAGTGCCCTGTGATCTATGAACTCTGAGTGGTGTACGGCGCTCTGAGTGCCCTGTGATCTATGAACTCTGAGTGGTGTCCGGCGCTCTGAGTGGTGTCCGGCACTCTGAGTGCCCTGTGATCTATGAACTCTGAGTGGTGTACGGCACTCTGAGCGCCCTGTGATCTAAGAACTCTGAGTGGTGTCCGGCGCTCTGACGGTGGCCCGTTCTCTGCGACAGGGCCGGCGGTCTGGGCATCAACCTGGCCACGGCCGACACAGTCATCATATACGACTCCGACTGGAACCCCCACAACGACATCCAGGCGTTCTCCCGCGCCCACAGGATCGGACAGACCAGCAAGGTACGCCGCCGCGGGACCGGAGGGGGGGGGGGGGGCGGCATTGGGACAGATGGCACTGCGCAGTGGTCTAGGTCAGCTGCTACTTACGGGACTTTATTTTGCGGTTTAGATGAGGTCACGAGACTATTGGCTTTGGTGCGGGTTTGATCAGTTTACGAATACGAGACTTGACTTGATGTATTTTAGATTTGAGGTTTGTGAGGCTGCTACTCATTTAGTGGCACGATTTGTGCGTGTTTCGGAGCTGCATCAACTTTGTGTGCTGGATGGATCGCAGAGCACCATACCGGCCCCGGCCAGTCACCGGGTCTCTGGACACGTCGGCGCCGCTGTGGCCGGCCGATATGGCGGCTGGGTGCCGTCCGCCGCCGTCCTGACGGACTGGCCCTGTACCGCCCGGCGCCGCTGGCCGGCCAGACGGGGGACCAACAGACCGGCGTATGGCCGGCCGTCGTCTCGCCCGGTGTCAACCTGTGTCAGTCTGTGTCAGCCTGTGTCAGTCTGTGTCAGCCTGTGTCAGCCTGTGTCAGCCTGTGTCCTTCGTGCGCCTGACGTGTCTCCCTACCCGCCCCAGGTGATGATCTACCGGTTCGTCACGCGCAACTCTGTGGAGGAGCGCGTCACCCAGGTGGCCAAGAAGAAGATGATGCTGACTCACTTGGTGGTGCGGCCCGGCATGGGCGGCAAGGGCACCAACCTCAGCAAGAAGGACCTGGACGACATCCTCAAGTTCGGCACCGAGGAGCTCTTCAAGGACGATGAGAGCAACCCGGACGGGCCGGACAATGAGATCCACTATGATGACGCCGCGGTCGGCGCCCTGCTGGACCGCTCGCAGGCCGGCATTGAGGAGAAGGCCGAGTGGAGCAACGAGTACCTCTCCAGCTTCAAGGTGGGCACAGGAGGAGACGTGACGCGACGCGAGGGACTCGGTGATGTAACTGGCGGAGTTAGGGGACGGATGGTTTAGTGTTGAAAAGAGGCAGGACTTGGAGCGTGTTGCTCGTCAGGGTGGCAGTTGTTTTGGTGGTGTCGGATTGTTAGACTATGATCATCATAAAAGATCCGTAGTTTAGCTAGAACGACGCTCATCCTGCACCTTGGACTCGGCGACTGTCTTGTGCAGTTGGCTTCACCATCCTCAGACGCCAGCATCACCTACCGTTGTCCGGCCGCACTGACGGTTCCGTTTCCCCGTCACCAGGTGGCCACGTACGCCACGAAGGAGGGCGCCGAGGAGGAGGAGGACCTGGAGGTGATCAAACAGGAGGCCGACAACACGGACCCGCAGTACTGGGAGAAGCTGCTGCGCCACCACTACGAGCAGCAGCAGGAGGACCTCGCCAGGACGCTCGGAAAGGGAAAACGGGTCCGGAAACAGGTGAGATTTGTGGAGACGACGCGCTCGTCAGGGTGCGGGGCAGGGGGATGGGATG
>JARFNZ010000003.1:36648-48042 GCA_031763405.1 Balanus nubilus
CAAGGAGTAGTGGTATGGCCCAGGGGTAGGGCTGAGAAGCCTTTATGTCCATCGCGATGGTAACCGTGGAACCTTAGACCTGCTGTAGCACGGGAGCACTATGATAGCACGCCGTCGACGGATGTGTTCGACGGAAGCGTTTTTTTTATGTTTGGGACCGTGCGCGTTGAGCGCAAGGTGAAACTCCACTTTGGCTTCATGTCCTGACAGAATCTAGCTGCAGTCCGGTGTGCTGGTTCACGTTACGTCTTCTATTTTCCAAGGTTTGTGCTGTTTCGCCACTTTTTTTCCCGGATGCACAATGTTCGGGATATTGCTTGCTGTTGCTGGGACACATTCATAGCGGAAAGCGGCGTTTGACATTGGCTTCCTTCGAAAATTCATTCCATTATTATTTCTTTCATATTCCAATTTAAAATAATTCATATTGAATTAGAAATGCTAAATGTTGTCCGTCTCCACCACTTGTGTCGAACTTCAAATCACTTGCATTTTCAATCGCCCAGACCGCAAACAACAAAATAAGAATGCATAATTAAACAACTATGAGAGTTATTAACTAAGACCACTTACATGCAAACAAAAAAACTGCATACAAAAGCACGTTTATGTAATTACTATTCACTACAAACACTGTCATGCCTACTATGCCATAGACGCCATATAAATAATTCGACAGTGGAAAATAACGGCAGAATTTCGGTAAAGTCACGTGATGTTTTGCTTCCGACATCTGTTCTACCGACGCAATGGCACTGAGCCTTTTTCTTTCAACCCTTGTAGCACGTGACATATGATGGGTATAAAGATGAGATTGGCATCATTCGATACAGAATTGTCCATGGAACATGTTGGATGTCGGCCTCCTACGCCAGCGACCATGAGTTTCAGCGAAAATCAAACGAGTTGATGGTATAGTGTTTACATCACGTAATTGTGAGCGTATATCGTCACCATGACGTCAACTACTTCAGAATAATAAAAAGTTTAATTTCGGTTAACATAATGTCTTGACAGTGCAAGGGCAAAATGTTCGGAGTTGTAGATGCAATATCGAAAATGGTATCGTGGTTTGTTTCCAATGGGGTGCCATGCACTTTTCGGGATGGACTGTGCCATTGCACGTGCATGGTGGCGGTGCAACTCGAGCTACAGATGCGCACCAGTCAGATTCGGATTCAGCGAACATTTTCGACCTGGAAACCATCCTTCGCTAAGCTCTACCCAATTTTGCGTTAATAAGGACAAGATCGGGCCTCCTTTCCCAGACTATACGGCTGGCACGCCCTCCCGTGCCCCGGAAATCACGGCAGATTTCCCCCGTCTCGCCCGCGGAGGTTTAATCTCTGTCCCATCAGACTCCCATTGGAGATTATAACGCGGCGAGGCCAGACAATACCGCCATCGTCCGCCGTCTCCGGTGTTTTGTCACCGCCACGCCGAGACTGTCGCCGCCGCGCCGGGACTGTCGCCGCCACCGCTACATTGTCCCCGTCGGCTGCCGCCCCCTCGCCGGCCGGCTCGATGCCGCCGCCGCCAGCGGCCCGACCGGCTCCATACCGAAGGCAGACAGAAAAGAAAGGAAACGTAACGTCTACCCTGCCTAGCGTCAGAGGCAGCATAAGACGAGGTTATACTCAGTTAGTGGTTAGTTCCACATTCGTATGCAAATCGTGAAAATCGTCTGAACGCTGTCTTGCTGGTTTCCCACCATCCAGATTCAATTCAAAGTTGGCAGGAATTTCTCAGCCTGTATTTTCTCGATCTCGTAGGAGATTCGCGTCGGAACGTTTTCAATCCTGTACACATGACAACCAACGCCTATCTCCCGCCAGCGGCGCCCCTAGCACGGGGACTATACACAAGACAAACACGCACACACCACTCGTCGCACGCGACCCTCAGAACCACACTTCACGTCCAGCAGTGCACGAGCGAGACATACAAAATGAGAGACACAGGCAGTGCTGCATCGCAGTGGCCCGGGTTTGTTCGCACGTGAACCCACCCCAGTGCTGGTTAAGACCGACGTCACACATTCCAAACAGAGTTGATTTTACAAACACGAGCATATTGGCTAAACATAGTGTAACATGCGTTTTCTGGCCCCTACCAGTGTAATGCCAGCACAAGTCGAGCACGTCGCCTCTTACTTGGAAGAGTACGTTTATAGCTAACTGGACAAACGCATACACATTATGCAAAAACACCTTCGCGGGGCTGGGTTCCGTTTTGGTCTGAGTTGCACTAGGGCAAGTAATTGTTTAAATTCGATCCAGAAAATCTTTTACAAAAACCTCAATAAAGATGCAACGGGTTTTTGACCAGCCGCCTGAGAACAAACCCATCATGCATACCAAATTTCAAAATGACAACAAAAAGATATGTTTAGTAGCAAAACATGGGGTTCACACTGCCTCAACAAAACAAGACGAGAGGAATGCAGCTTACTCTTCACACTTCAGGTGCTAAAACCGCCGGCAAAACTCGTAGAACACGGGCAAATGCAGCCGTTCATAAGACGCCATCTTGATGAATCAAACGTCTTAGAATATATCCTTCTTTTCCAGCATATCCACATCATCATCGTCCTGAAAACAGAGCAAACGTTATACAGGCGGCATAAAGGGTACTACGCCGAAGGTCATTCTGAACGAAACACCATAGATCACGTAGCAGAACAAAAAACGACACAAATTGCAAAGTTATGTATAATTTACCTTCTCAATGCCCGGTCATCCGCAACCTTAGAACTTCGTGTCAACCGGGTTCGAGGTCTGCGATCCGCTGCCACAAAAGTGACGATTCTGCTCTAACCCGTTTTCGATCCAGTCAACGTCCCACTGTTCGACTAAAACAACCACATCCGACACCCACGCCCGACTCCCTTTTCCAACATGACCCATCAACCCGTCTCCCGACCCGCCCTTCCTCCCCTCGTCCCAGCCGCCACTCACATCAAACCCGAAGCAGTTCTGCATGTCCTGCTTGCTCTTCTGGACAGCCTGGTCGTCGACGCGCCGGCGTCCGCCGGGCGTGGTCGGCCTGCGCGGCTGCTCGTGCTCCAGCTCCGTGCCGGCGTCGCCGACGGCCGCGCCGGCCGCGCTCGGCAGCAGGTCGGCTGGCAGGCCGGCGTCGGCCAGGCTGACGTCGGTCGACAGCTGGCCGGCGTCGATCGAGGTGGAGGCCTGGCCGGCGGAGAGCATGTCGATGCCGCTGCCGCCGGCGCCGGCCGCGTGGCTCAGGGCAGAGTCCGGCACCACGGCCACGGTCTGCTCCTCTCCGTTGGCGTCCTGGTGGCAAAAAGATAGCCGAGTCAGAAACGAGCTTAGTAGAAAGACGGGGGCGTCAGCGGACATGTTTTGTTTTCTGGAGTTTAACGGCGCGGCAACTGCTGCCTGGTCACTGTTCAGAGAAAATATTAACTTTCATCGCAGTGACAGGAATAGGAAACAAAGAGCAAGCCAACACTGCCACTAAATTCGAACACATTTCGGCACACAGTGATAAAACAGGCGCAAAATATGTAATACAATTCACAACCAACAGCGACGCGTCCTACCAACACATCTCACGACAACAGAGGTCGCTCCGGACGCCCCCCTCCCCGTTCAGCGGGGAGTCGCGAGTGAGTCGCTCTCACCTGCAGCTGGATGACCTCGAGGACGACGTACTGCTGCCCGTCCTGGCCCTGGACGGCCACCATCTTCTGCTCGACGGCGTCGGCCTCGGCCTCCTCCTCCTCGCCCATCAGCTCCTCGTCCTCATACTGCATCGACTCGTTCATCATCTGACGGGCGGGGCAGAGCGGGCCGTCAACGACGGCCGACCGGCTAACCAGCGTCGATGGCGGCTCACGCAGTAATACAGGAGGAACGAGGAGATATGGTATACGTTACAGGCAATATGAAGTGTTTCTATTTGAGATATAAATTTGTAATAAATGTCTGTAAAATATAACTAAAGCGAATTAAGAAAGCATTCAAATCAAGGATGACAAATGTGAAATTATACCAATTAAATAGTTTTTATAATATATCGATTGTATTATTATACCTAAAATACTTTTGAAGTACTGTGAAATATTTCGATGAAACTCCAGTCACTCCACGGACACAGGTCGCACTTGAAACACCCGATAACGCAGAATTGCTACTCCCAGTTTTAAAACGGGTGGCAATCAACAAAATGAAATCGTCGCAATTAAATACACCCATTGTCCCGGACCCCTCTGGAAACCGTCCAACCCTGTCCCCCAGCCAACAATCCCAGCTGCTTACCGAGATGCGCGTCTCTCGGCCGAGTTTGAGTGCCAGCTGTTTTTCGGCGGCGCTGGCCTCGGGGTCGTGGATGGCCAGGTGGCGGATCAGGTTGCCCTTGTGACGGAACGCACGGCCGCACTCGGGACACTCGTGCGTCTTCTCGCGCGGCTGCGGCGGGATGTAGTTGGGGTTGTGGTAGAGGTTGACGTGCCGCTTCAGCAGCTGCTTCTGCCGGAACGACTGGTCGCAGTGCTGGCAGATGTACGGCTTCTGGTCGGTGTGGATCAGCATGTGAGACTCCAGGTGGCGCTGGGAGATGGACGTGTACGGACACAGGTCGCACTTGAAGCACTTCTCGCCCTCGTGCGTCTTGCTGTGCAACTGAAATGAGGAGAGCAGACGTGAGGATACGGCCTAGACACAGACGGACTCCGGCAGTAGTGGAAAATGGCTCAAGCAAGCACATGACATGATAGCTAGTAATGAGTTATTCTTTTTTTTAAAGATGCAGTTTTCAAATTGTTCCATGCAGGCAATGTCAAGGTAGCCATAAAAGCGACTGTGATTATACAATTAATGCATTTACTTTGGTGGATATGAGATTGTTTGCGGAAGGCACTTCGGACCATATGCCTTTTTTTAAATGGACTGTAGTTATCACACTACAACGGCCAATGACCTCTTTAAAAAGGCATATCGAAACCAAACGCGTCATCTCAGACCATTAGTATCGTAATCAGAAAAGAGCTAAGCCGAAATCGTAACAGCGACCTAAATTTTACGTCACTGGCAAACAAATGTACGCATTCTATGGGGTTTCCCAGGGGCCGGGCACTGTACCTTGAACGAGTAGCGGTCGGGGAAGCTCTTCCCGCAGCGTTTGCACTTGATCGGCCTGTCTGAGGTGTGCAGCTTCTGCACGTGGATCCGCAGGTCAGTCTTCCGCCCGCAGGTGGTCGGACAAAGCTCGCAGTGATACAGCGGCTTATCGCCCGAGTGGATCTGCCTGTGCGCCTTCAGAGAGTTGCTCTGGGTGAACCGCGACCCGCAGATCTCACACTCGTAGGGCTTCTCCCCCGTGTGGATCCGCAGGTGGCGCTTCAGTTTGAACGTGTCGGGCGAGGCGTAGGTGCAGTGTGGGCACTGGTACGGCCGCTCGCCGGTGTGGGAGCGCATGTGTCGCCGCAGCTTGCTCAGCTCCACGCTGGAGTACTCGCACTCGGTGCAGTTGTGCGGCTTCTCCTTGGTGTGGATGTAACGCACGTGGCGCACCAGCTCACCAGAGGTGGTGAAGTTGGCCTCGCAGAACTTGCAGCAGTGCGGCTTGGTGCCCGTGTGCGTGTTGACGTGGTTCTGAAGCGAGGCCAGCGTCTTGAAGCCGCGCTCGCACACCGAACACTTGTGCGGCCGCTCCTCCGAGTGGGACTTCATGTGGCGGGACAGCAGGTATCTGGCGGGACGGTCACACAGTCAGAAAGAGCAGCACCGGCAAAATTGGAAAAACTCGTCAGTATGATCTGTATCAGAGATCAGAGCAACAGACTAACACATTCACAATATGTCGACCAAAATTGAAAAGAAGAAAAAAACGTTCACATATCAAATGGTAGCTGCAAAAACCTAAACTGCAGCAGTTGCACGAATGATAAAATCAGCAAGCACATGTCCACCACTTCATGACCCGACTCCGCAGCATACAACTACCCCCGACTTCGAACACAGCACTGCCGCCGGGCGTTCCGTGCCCCGACCCCAACAGCTGCCCTGCCGTTACCTCTTGGGGCTGGTGTAGTTGCAGTAGCTGCACATGTGCGCCTGGGAGACGGTCTGGGACGACTTCCGGGTCAGTAGACGGGTCAGCTTCTTCTTGTCGTCCTCCTCACCAGAGTCCTCCTGGGGAGAACATCCCGAAGCTATGAACATCACCGATAGCTAGGGCAGGGGCCTTTGCCAGGCCAGGAAGGAAACAGAAACTGACGACCTAGCCCGACTTGTGAGCGACTACGAGCGTGGTACACATATTTATATGGATCACGACTATCGTGACAACACTAATAATAAACGTCACGAAAAAGTACATATCAATGTTGTTAGCTTCGCAACAAAATTTAACTGGACAATAAATATGTCTGCTCATGCAATTACACCAAACAGATCACTAAATGTCCGACTTCCCACCCATCTTAGAATCATGTCCTGGGACGAAATTGCCGGGAAAACGTCCAAACTACCTGATAATCTACAACGTCCGGCCGTCCATGTGCGGCCACTCAGCTGGACAGACACCAGCTCACACCTGGCTCTCTCCTCCACTCACCTCCTGAGCCTCTCCCTCATCCCCCTCGTCGAAGTCGTAGACGCCGATGTTGTCCTGGTCCTCGGGCTCCTCCTTCTGGCCCTCCTCGGCGTCAGGCTGTCACGGCGACAGAGAGGTGGCGTCAGAGAGCGCTCCAGGCGGCCACACCACCGGCCACAGGCAGGCACACGTGGGGACCGTCAGTGTTGCATCCCAACTGCTGCGGCTCCCCAGCTCGGATGCAGGAACTCCGGTCAGGCCATATTGCGTCCGGTCACGGCGACATCCCGCGCAGCACTGCCCGCACCCGGCCCGGCGACCCCGACCCCAGCGCCGGCTGACCCGGTCACCGCCCGGGGCGCTGACCGGCCCAGACACAGACGCGCCAGACACGAGCAGGGGTACAGCGCTCGACATGTTACAGTTGTGAATACTGAGCAGAGGCTGTACCAACATAAACATAACAGTCATGAATCCATACACTCTCTTAGACAAATGGGGAGGGACACAAGTAAGTTACGGGTGTCCACTAATTATCTGAACAAAATTCAACGTTATGTATATCAGGCACAACAAGTCGTATCTGGACAATATTTGGCACGTGAAACAACTGAAATGTTTACCATCTATAACGAAAATGTGAAGCAAATACCACAACGCACCAATCACCATGGACACCTTAAACAAACAACATGTCAGGTACATAGTGAGCAAATTTAAAGAAAGAAATCCTCTTTTGTCTAAGGCAGTTGTGAGGCACTTTTTGCCAATGCGAGTTCCTCGATCGACAACGTACAGCATCCTCAAGGTCATGGAGGAAAGGGGAAGCGTTGATCATGGCGGAAAGGGAAAATCCGGCAGACATCGCCGGAGAAGATTCAGAAATCTAGGATGCGTCAGCTCTCGCGCGGTGCCTTGCGTGCAAACCAGGAGTTGGACGCCATTATCGACGACGAGTCTTATTTCACCCTTTCGGAAAGTGAAATACCTGGGAACCGCAGTTTTTACACTGGTCCAGACGGCGACGTACCTGATCATGTACGACATCAACCCATTGGGAAGTTCCCAAGGAAGATCATGGTATAGATCGCCATCTCACCAAAGGGAGTGTCCAAACGCGTCATGCTTCCGAGCCGCGCCAACGTGGGGCTGATGTGTACCGCCAGAAGTGTCTCAGCTAGGGGCTTTTGCCGTTCATCAACGCCAAATATCCTGATGGTAGATATGTGTTTTGGCCGGACCTGGCTGCCGCCCACTATGCACGAGGCACGCTGGAGTTCCTCTAAACTGTATGAGTGCCGGTCATAACACGTGACCAGACTGACCAGTGCCTCAACTCCTGCCGATCGAGTTCAGGGATCGAGTTGTATCGAGTTGCTTTAAATATTATTTCAAGCTGAAACTCGTTAATTTTCTATTAATATCATTCAATTCTTATGCGTACATGAATAGGCGTTTTTGGCTCCGAAAACGACTTATTATGAGGATATTTTGACGCCGACAATATCAGCAGATCAACACTTTTTACCAGCCTTGCTCACAGATCCACACTGTTACAGTAGTACGGTTCTCACAGATCCACACTGTTACAGTAGTACGGTTCTCACAGATCCACACTGTTACAGTAGCACGGTTCTCACAGATCCACCCTGTTATAGTAGTACGGTTCTTACAGATCCACATTGCCGCTCACCAATCAGCTATCACTATCTCAGCTCTCACCAATTTATCTCATTTGTTCAATCACCGTAGTTCTACCAGTCCACGTCTCGCTTGAGTCAGCATAGTGCAACGCCCTACAACCATCCCTGTCTTACTCTCAACCATCTACTCTCACCAATCTACACTGTCACTGACTTGACTTAAGCCCTTTGCACATCTGCGTTGTCGCTGGCTTATCTAACCCATCACCAGTCTTCGACTACACAACGGCCCTCACAATCCATGCTCGGTCTCCTTACCACACCTCTCACCAATCCACCCTATCGCCAATCCACCCTATCACCAATCCACCCTATCACCAATCCACCCTATCACCAATCCACCCTATCACTATCCACTCCACAGTGATTAGGTAGTCACATCCATACAGCCGCTCTCCTTGCAGTAGTCCCAGTCGCAGCTCCCTTACCTGCTCTCCCTCAGCCGCGCCAGTCCATCGTCGTCACCGTCACGGCGTCATTGTGTCGCAGTGGCCGTCCTGCTCAGCCAGCTGGGCTGCGTCGCGGCCGACGCGTCGCTGCCGAAACCGACCGTCGATCGATCGTCGCCCTCGACGCCACGGTCCGCGGAGAGAGCGGGAGGGGACGGCGAGAGGGTGGGAGGCGGCGCCAGTGTTGCAACAGGGCTGCCCGTGAACGCTCCATGGGGGCAGGTCGCTCCGGTGCAGCACGTGTTTGGTGGCGTTGTCAGTCGTGCGGTGGTCGGAGTCTACGGTCGATAGTTTGTGCTGGACTTTTGGTGGCTTTTCTCTGTGGAGTGATTCTTCATGCTTTGACTTTGTTATATGTCTGTATGCTGTATCAGACAGACGCTGTTGCGCCAAACACGTTCATGTCGTGTTTTTTTTTGTATGAGTTGGAAGTCGACGGTAAGAACCGTTTCAAAAACAGCACGGGCTTGACGTGACAAATTACTTGAAAAGCGCCACAGTACTGCAGATCGGAAAATAATGTGATTAATAATGTCCAAATTATATGCAGTCATATCATGCATGGGAGTTACTATGACACGGGTTTGTATGCCATTAAAATAAATTTTGGTTGTAAATATACTAAATGTTTAAGACCAAGTTACGTGCATGTGGAAAATAATGCTGCGGCTCTTCTAATATCCGTTTTCATATTCCTTTTCTCCATAACACACCAAAGTGCGCTTCTGTGAGACGGTTAAAGAGAGTGTGTCTACTGTTTTGTACTGCCAAAACATTTTTCCTACGATAAGTAGCAATTGTTATCACGTTTAAATATGATAAAATTCACATACAGGTCTCCGGTAATTTAATTTTTACTTAAATTGTTTCGGCTTATTTCGGTAAGGATATCGATGAAAGCGGGTATCACTATGGTGAAGGCACACAAACGAAGGAGGAAGTAATGCAATACGACGCACGTGAGACAACCAGCAATAAAAAACATTTCGTTGATGTCATTGCCTTCGCTGTTGTTGTTTTATAGCCTTGTCATTACGGTGGGGACTAACTTGTAAATGTCCTCAGCTTCGTCTGATATATTTCAGTCTATCGTGATATCTGAAAAGAAAAACGGTACAGCCAAATGATCGTGAAGACACAAGAACACAAATTTTAAACAAAGAGTGGAAGCAGAACAGTCGCGGGGACTCTGTTTGAATGCTGCTACCAGTGCTCACAAGCTGTTTTATCGAAATACGATTGGTCGACGCTATCGATACACAGGCAAGTTTGCATCAAATTCTATATGGTGGAATCAGGCTGGGGTAAAACCGCTAACTTTTGTATTCCATACCTATGCTGGGGTAAACGGAATATCTCAGCAACTAGGGTTGTACTGGAGAAATGCAGGTATGGCTTCATTCAGAAAAAGCTGCTCTTCAATCCTGTGACCATAACTACAAATGACCAATGTGAGTAGACACACTACCTTTAAGTTACTCCCATTGATCTCTATAGGGTCAATGGTTATTCCAGCAACCCTGGCGCCAAGCTCGTGTCGTTTTCGAAACGGTTCTTACAGTCGACTTCCAACTCAGCAAAAATGGACTATAGTCATGTCAGCGGTGACAGCTCCAAAGGAAAATGTGACATTGTCTCATTGTCTCAGTGTTCTTTATGAAGATAATGCAGCAATAGGGATGACATGTCCCCATAATTAGGTATGACATTGCAAGAGTACCTATTGTTTGACCATGACATAGGGTCAAACTCTCAGCATTGACGTTCAACATCAACAGTGAACAGTGGATCTAGGACGGCGGTCTGGAGGGGGCCAAATCCTAAAAAGTAGCATACTTTTCAGAACACTCATTAGATTTTGCTTGCCTATGCATTGCTAGACGCAAGAGCGCGTCGCCGCTTTCGGAAGGCTGGGGAGACAGAGGCGTTTTGAAATGATTTCCTTCCATGCAACGTCCATAAGCTAAATGTTAGAACTCGAAAATAATGGTAGGTAGAACACATCCCCGCCCTCTCCCCATCCGCATTTGGGTACCAAGTCCGGACGATTTAAAACTAACTTGTATTAGCAGAAGCTGCTTAGATTTTCTTATACAGTAGAAAATACATACCTATGTATATTTTGCGCTTTCCGGCGATTTCAAGCGGTTTGGAAGGATTTTGCCCCTACCGCCCCCTCTTGGGTAGCATCAAAACCATGGTTAGCCCCTTTTGTCAATCTGAAAGACCTGTCACCCCTCCCACATGGCGCTCGCTCTGGTGGCAGTTGATATAAGCTATGCGGTGCAACATAACTTCAGGCGTTTACCACTACCGCCATCTAGGGACAGAAATGTAAATGGGCACGCGTGCTGAACTTCTGCCGTTGCCCGTCTGAACTCTGAAGCGGTGATTAGATTCTGGTTTCATGAATCAATCGCAAAGTTCTCTTCTGGCGAACTCAACAAAGACTCATTCCGATAATTCCGGTGGTTAGATTCTGGTTTCATGAATCAATCGCAAAGTTCTCTTCTGGCGAACTCAACAAAGAATAATTCCGTTTTCGGACCGATGCTTAACCCTATTACTGTGGGGGGGGAGCGATTCGCCCCCCCCCCCCTGAGGGTTTTCGCGTACCATTCATTTAACCCCCCCCGTGCCGGTGCTCGGCGCCACCCACCGCGTGCCGGGGGGGGGGGGGGCGG
>JARFNZ010000004.1:11347-23326 GCA_031763405.1 Balanus nubilus
GGCGGTGGCGGGGGCGGGGGCGGGGGCGGCGGGCCCGGCCTGGGTAGCGGTCGGGCGGGCAGGCACGCCCTGGGTCGGCACGAACTGAGGCAGCTGCAGCGGCGGGCCATGGGCCGGCTGTGTAATCACCTGGCGAGAACAGGACGTCAGGCAGTGGAAACAAATGGCCATCGCAAGGCAGCAGCTGCGAGTACCGAAGTCATCTGTCTTTACTAACCCCTGTACCTCTGTATGTTAGCACTTGTATATGTTCAACAACTTCAAATTTGTATGTTATTGCACATCGGGGAGCTCACAGCTACAACTCATTTGACTAGGCGTGGTCCTCTTAGCTCCCCTCTGTCCTTGAGCAGGCCAAGCGCTCATCTTAGCTCCTACTGTCCCAGAGCCGGCAATGCAAGCTCCCATTAGCTTCTTGTTTTGGCCCGTGAGCTCCCCATGAGCTCCCCATGAGCTCCCCATGAGCTCCCCGTGAGCTCCCCGTGAGCTCCCCGTGAGCTCATGTGCCTCGTTGGCGTACATTAGCCCCATTCTGTGTCCTGTTAGCTCCCCTTAGCCCCTCCTGTGTCCCATTGGCTCACCTTAGCTCCCTGCTGTCCCGGGGCGGGCCAGGGCACAGTCATCGTGATCTGGTGTCCGCCGGCCACCGCCTTCGTCGCCGCCCCACTCGGCGCCGGGCTGGCCTTCACTGTCAGAGGCAGCGCCTCCCCGCGGTCGGCCGACGAACTAGCACTGACGGCGAACCCGCCGGGCGGCGCTGGCACCGAGATGAGCGGGTGGACGGGGCCCCTGATGACCTGCTGGCCGCGGCCGGCCGGCAGCATGGAGTAGGTCAGCGGCGTGCCCTGCCTGAGGGTGGGCGTCGCCCCTGCCAGAGCCCGCGGCACCTTATCTGCAGCGATATGGGTGATGTGCAGTGGCCGCGGCCCGGAGCCGCCCGAGGGGCTGACCAGCCGCGCCTGAGGCGACACGGTACGAGCCGCACTCCCTGTGTGTCCGACGGTGACTCTGGCCGGCCCGGCCGCTCTGACTGCACCCCCAGTAGACATGGTCACCGTAGACAGTTTGCCCGCCTTGGCGGCAGTTTTGGCCGCTCCGCCCGCCTGGCTGGGGGCGGCGGGGCCGGTTCGCAGCAGGACAGGAGCCTGATGGAGGTGACCGGCACCACCAGACCGGCCGGCAGCGTGGTCGGCGTCACAGCCCGATGGCTCACCTGGTAACTGACCGTGTGAGCGCCGGTGCCCACAATACTGGGGATGGGCAGGTGGCCCACCCTCACCGCCTGCGGGCCCATCACACGGGGGGACGAGGTGGCCGCGCTGGAGCCTGCAGAGGTCACGGGTCAGGACGGGGTCACTGTGAGGTCAGCATGGGTCACCATAGGTCACACAGATAGCCACAGCCCATAATGTGTCATGACAGTTCACAGTCACTTGAATCAGACATTGCTTGTTAATTGGGGTTGTAGGGCCGACGACAATGAACCAGACAAGATGCAGTGACACAGTGGTGAACATCATCACACAGTGATGAACATCATCGCACAGTGATGAACATCATCACACAGTGATGAACACCATCACACAGTGATGAACATCATCACACAGTGATGAACATCATCGCACAGTGATGAACATCATCGCACAGTGATGAACATCATCACACAGTGATGAACATCATCACACAGTGATGGACATCATCACACAGTGATGAACATCATCGCACAGTGATGGACATCATCGCACAGTGATGGACATCATCGCACAGTGATGTACATCATCACACAGTGAAGGCATCACACGGTCAGAAGGCTCACATGATACCGAGTGGTGATAGCCAAAAAGCCAGGACAAGCACATCGCCGGTCTTCGCTTTCCAAGTCGCAATAACAAACGTTAGCCAGTTTCCCGCAAATAAGTCACCAGACACCAGTGGTATCCCTGCCACCGCGGACGCCACCAGGGCGCTGTTCTGACCTCGGGCCACGTGGTAGGCGGTGGGCTGCAGGTGGGCGGCGGCGCTGGAACCGCCGGTGGCGCGCGACATCACGGGCGCCATGAGCGCGATGGTACCAGGGCCGCCCTGGACACCGACAGTGGCCCGGGATACCGTCAGAAGACCCTGGTGTCCTAGGACAGCTACTGCCTCCGCTGACAAACACAGACACACCAACACACATAAGAGACCCAAAGCGACCCACTGACCAGACCCATAGATCCATAGAGACCAGTTAATGCAACGTTCAAACACAAAGCTTACCTACACCTTTGACCTTACATCGCCAAATGATGCCCACGGATCCGAAAAACGCAGCTCACAGGGAAGGCTTGTGAATTTCTTCCCGACATATTCTGTCCGATGTCTATCTCGGGACGCAACTTCCAGCAGCCCCAGTCTGATCTGGCTTCTGTCCGGACGACGCGGTGTCATTCTTACCTGGCTTCTGTCCGGAGGCAGTCGGTTGTGAGAGGGCCACCAGACTGTGAGCCGAGGCCCGGACTGGGGACGGGCGGGGCCCGGCGCCGGCCGCTCCGCCCCCTCCGCCGCTACTGCCTCCGCCGGCGGAGCTGCTGCTACCGCCGCCAGCACCGCCGGCCGACCAGCTGCCAGAGGTCAGCCACGCCTGGGGAGAGGTCACCGGTCACAGGGACGGTCAAGGTCAGGCAGCTCAAAGGTCACTAACCACAAACACAGAACAAAACCTTTCACACAGTGATGCATTGCTGCTGACTTAGCAGTCCATGGCCGATAGCTGACCGCCGGCACCACGGACTCACTGTGGTGGTGGGCGGCGCTGGCTCGTCTGTCTTGGTGAGGTTGATGGCTCCATGGTGATGCTGCTGGGGAGGACCGGACCCGCCCGGCTTCCCAGCGCTGCCGCCAGAGTGGCTGCTCATTGTGGCACCGCCCGCACTGTGGGAGACCAGACAAGATTTTACAAATACAGCTGGAAACGTCATGTCATGTCTGGTCAATGGTGGCCTAGTGGTGAATTGTGTGAATTGGCATGTGTGAATAACAATGGGAATGGGATCTATTCATGGTCTGAATCACTTTGGTAATGGCTGGCTTGTGCCACTGGCATGCTTGGACCTTAGATCAGCAGGCCTCCTCAAACTATTTGTTAAGCGACTAGGATTTCTTTCCGATGTTGGCTGTAATCCCAGACACCTCATAATACCAAGTTTGTGTGCTTTTCATGATACAGGCAATAGTGACACTCCATTGTTTATAGCATGGGCATTTTGCCATCAAAATAAGTCTGAAGTAAGAACTTTTACCCTATTATAGGTCATTTACACCAATCAAACACAAGTACCTAAGTATATAATACAAGAATGGAAAGATGTAAGAGCATTAGGTGGATCGATTATGACCTAGAGTTATTCATTATAAATAATATTTGTTTGGAAAAAAATTGATGACTGTTCTGATTGAATTGATAGATGACAATTCCAGTAAAAAGTAGTCACATGATTGGTTAATTGGGATGCACAAGACTCACACATCATATTTGGTTTGGTTAGGGTTCCTTCTCTCTCCTTTATGCTTTTCCTCCCATGCCTAACTTTGAACATTATGAAAACCCAACGAGGTAAGAGAATGCCAAAGGAGAACTTGCAATTTTCACACAACTTTATGACAAACTTCTCCTGCATTGAAACTACATCCTCTCAATCACAATGATGAGACCAGATTTATAATCTGCAAAGTCCTGACCCCAAAGTGAATAGAAGCAGAGGATCAGGAGGATGACCCAAGTGCATAGGTATTTCAGTCATATCAATTCAAAATTGCCTTGTTCAAAAACTCTTATTTTTGCTTAATTAATGCTTCATCCAGTGGAAAATATGGTTTGAATTGAGTATGAGTATGGGTTAGGCTTACATTAGCTATCCTTATTCAGGGCAGCAAGCTGACCCATTTTGGGAAGGGACTCTGCTGCCCCATATATCTTGATGACGTCTGCCTGCCCAGTATGCAAAGCGTGGCAGGGTCGTCAACAAGATATTGGGGCAGCCGAATTCCGCCCCAAATGGGGCAGCTCGCTGCCCCGAATCGGGGCAGCCAATGATAGTTTTACCTGTACTATAAATTAAAACCACATTTTTTGCTGGATTAAGCATGCTATTTTGACTAAATTTAAAAAAAAAATAACTACCTACCTTGAAGAAGAGGCTAGAAACCCATTCCCATTTGCAACAACAAACGCACACCGACGCAAGGCCATCGCCGACGCACGCGGTAATTTAAGTGAAGGACATAAAACCAAGGTTGTATATATAGAAGGTAGTCACCCGATTTGACCAAACTTTGGGCTGACGACGTCATTCATCCGTTTTATCTGCTGCTCCTCCAAAGTATCAATGCTGTCAAGTTTGGGAAAATTTGCTTGTGTAAAAATTATGACTTCATCATCCCTTGCTTCTGATCCATTCAATATTTCATGGATTCTGATTTTGGTTCTCATTCTTGTGATCAAGAAGATGTAGGTTCAATGCATTTGTTGTTAAGTTGTTCAAAAATTGCAAGTTCTAGGGCATTTGGCGAATAAAGATTCTGTGCATTGATAATGTCATAAGCCCAAGATCGAATTACTGGAATCTGCCAACAAAAATACTTGATGACAAGAATGGCACATTTGAGACAAAAATGGTGCATTTGGCTAATTCCGCAGGCTTTCTAACAATACTGTTGTTTATTCTTTGACTGTTTGGCCGGGTTACTTTCCCAACTTTTCACCTGCCCCAGATTGACAGGAGCTGCCCCGATACTCTTACTTCTGCCCCAAATTCTTGTAAGCTGCCCCAGAATTTTGAATTCTGCCCCACTTAGTGCCAACCCCGCCCCAACAATATCTTGTCAAAACCTGCCAAGTTTTGCAGACTGGGTCCCTGCCAAGCTTTGCATACAGGCCTAAATACATATACATATCATATCAAGAAAGATCCAAATTTGTCACAAGTTCAGAATGATCTTTACCTTTGCTTCCAGGAAGCCCAAACAAAAATCTGATGATTTTGGAAGATATTTTTTGAATATAGGTACCATAAAATGGGGTAATATTAAAACCTGAGGTATCTTTATCAAGATACCTCAGGTTTTGACAGGCTGGGGCAACATTGATTCAATATGGCTGCCACCAGGGACAGAAATTGTTGTGTACAATAAGGCGATTAGTTCCATACTCTTTGATTATTTGGTGTTGTTTTAGTTGTAAGTATACATTAATACATTGAAAAATGTGTTAACACACAGTTTAATGCAAGGAACTCTCAGTGCCACCACAGTAGCCATTTATAATATGCATTTCCAACCAGCCTCATTTGTCTCAAAGTTCAGGGTGTGTTTTATAAAAGCATGCATTATTGATTAACTGTAACAAATGATGGTTCCTAACCATTTCTTTTCTGTTCCTCAGTGACTCTTTTCAGTGACAACCTTTCTAATTCATTAAATTCAGTTTTGGACAATTGTCAATTGTGGACAAATGTCAGTAACCCCAGGCAGTTACCTGAGGCATGTTCAACGACATAATTTTTGAAAACTAAGTATGTGATCAATGTTACACCTGACAGGTCTAATGTTTAAATGGCATTCCAAAATACATGGTTTCTAAAGTTACCCCAGACAGGGGTAACATTGATCAGCCACATTACAAAAATATGTGATATAGCATACCCTGGGTGATGAGATTTGACAGAGATATTCTTTGGGGGCTCAATGTAACATATAAGCCATTATTTAAATTCTTACTGACCATCAGAAAAAGTTACAGCCCAAAAACTCCCAAAACTGTTAAAAGTTACCATTATACGGTACTGATTATTTTTTGAAAGAAAAATACTGTGGATATCAATATGAGACATTTATATCCACGTGGTTGTGTTACATTTGAATGTAGGAATGTACCAAAATCGATAAAATTTGAATCACATGTTCTAACACAGGTATCGCTCTGTACACAAGGATCTATTTTGTATCCACTCCATCTCGCCGAAGGTTGTTAAACTTGAACTAAAAGGAAAGGATAGTCAGAATGAAACTCTAATATAATGATCTCAAACTTCCCTGTTTTCACTTGTTGATCGAATCCCACCTTTATCGCTCGAAGTTTCAAGTAAGTTTCAATTTTATTCGAAATCAAAATTGAAATAGCACGGTCACGTTAGCTTTCACCCAAATTAAATAAGCTGCTAACGCCGTCGCCAACGGAAGCTGTCTGTCCGCCGACGCAACAAAAATTATTCCGCCGATATTTGGTCACAATAGCGCAGGAAATGAACACTTTTACAAAAGCTTCCATTTTACAACTTGAAGGAAACCCCTTCGAAAGTTCGTCGAGTTGAAAGTTCACACGTCAAGATACAATATTTAGAACAACATACAATACAATATAGACGAAAACAATCATGCGTTTGTAAATCATTTCTTACACCTTTCCTATTAAAAATTAACAAAAATGCATTTTTATCAAATACATTTTGCACAAGTTAATGAAAATCCGTCAAGGTGAAGGCATTAATTGAAGACTTTTTGGCAGCCGACAAATGTGACAAAAACTGTTCTTTATTAACAAACACGGCGCAATTTTGTTGCACTTTGACTTTGAGCTTATTAAAATTCTAAAATTTTGGTTCTCAAAAAGGTATGTTTGATTTTTTTTAATGTTTTTCTCGCCACAAGCTGTCGATTTAATTGAGGTCAAATTTGGAGAAGAAGTCATTGATTCTTTATTTTGTGTTGGCATCTTGCCAAATCTCGTTTTCTTTTATCGGGACTCCATCTCGGTCTGTTACCCGGCGGCCGCGGTTGCAAGTCGGTGAGATCGATGTCAATGTAAGCATTCTGGGTGAGCTCAGCTGCATACCAGGAAGTGTGACGCAACTAGCAACTGAATTTGTTTCCAAGCGCCGTGATTGGTGTGCTCGCGACCCGTAAAGCCTCACAGATGGCGTTATCATGTAGCCTCAGGGGATCTGGACGGGCAGTGTCTGCCTGGGGCTGGAAAACTGGACAACCATTCAGTACGTCGTCTATCATGGCTTCGAAGGGTGTGAGAAAGGAGTCTGATACCTTTGGTGAACTGGAGGTGCCTGCTGAAAAGTACTATGGAGCTCAAACCAAAAGATCCATGTTGAATTTCCCCATTGGAGGTGCTAATGAGAGAATGCCAGAGCCTGTCATCAAAGCATTTGGAGTGCTGAAAAAGGCTGCAGCTGAGGTGAACGTGGAGTTTGGATTGGATGCAAAAGTTGCTGATGCCATCTCAAAGGCTGCAGATGAAGTTATCAGTGGCAAACTCTATGAAGATCATTTTCCGCTTGTGATCTGGCAAACTGGATCAGGAACTCAGTCAAACATGAACACAAATGAAGTAATTGCCAACAGGGCAATTGAGATGCTTGGTGGTGAGCTTGGTAGCAAGAAGCCGGTCCACCCAAATGACCATGTGAACAAGAGTCAGAGTTCAAATGACACATACCCAACAGCCATGCATATTGCGGTAGCTGTGGAGATTCACAACACGCTGCTACCGAGCATGCAGAAGCTGCATGATGCACTGGATGCCAAGGCCAAAGAATATGCAGACATAGTGAAGATTGGCAGAACCCACACCCAGGATGCCACTCCACTCACTCTGGGCCAGGAGTTCAGTGCATATGTCACACAGCTGGCCTTCGGCATTGAACGCATCAAGACCACCCTGCCCAGGGTGTATATGCTGGCTGCTGGTGGCACTGCTGTGGGCACTGGCCTCAACACGAGGAAGGGCTTTGCTGAGAAGGTCGCCGCTAAGGTCTCCAGCCTGACTGGTCTCCCCTTTGTCACTGCTCCCAACAAGTTTGAAGCCCTGGCCGCCCACGACGCAATGGTCGAGGTCTCCGGCGCGCTGAACGTTATCGCCTGCAGCATCATGAAGATCGCCAACGACCTGCGCTTCCTGGCATCTGGCCCGCGCTGCGGTCTCGGCGAGCTCTCGCTGCCGGAGAACGAGCCGGGCAGCTCCATCATGCCGGGCAAGGTGAACCCGACCCAGTGTGAGGCCATCACCATGGTGGCCGCCCAGGTCATGGGCAACCACGTGGCCGTCACCGTCGGAGGCAGCAACGGCCACTTCGAGCTCAACGTCTTCAAGCCGATGATGGTGGCCAACGTGCTGCGCTCGATCCGACTTCTGGGCGACTCGTGCGAGGCGTTCACCGACAAGTGCGTGGTGGGCATCGAGGTGAACCGCTCGCGCGTCGACCAGCTCCTGCACGAGAGCCTGATGCTGGTGACTGCTCTCAACCCGCACATCGGCTACGACAAGGCGGCGCACATCGCCAAGACGGCGCACAAGGAGGGCTCCACGCTGCGCGCCACCGCCATCAAGCTCGGCTACCTCACCGAGGCGCAGTTCGACGAGTGGGTCCGCCCGGAGGACATGCTCGGGCCCAAGTAGGTGGTCCGCGCGTGGCGGGCAGCACCTGCGGACGTGACGTAACGGTGGAGGTGTCCGGGAATTCCGCGCCGGGCCGCCGGAGGAATCGTGTCGCTGTACACGGTAATCGCGGTGTCGGATTTATATTGTGAGCGCCGGGGGGAGGCGGATTTGTATGCGTGTGTTGGCTTCTGTCGCAGATCGGTGAGGTTGTTTTCTTTTTGAATGTTTTACCACCGTAGTGACACAAGCACTGAACGGAAATAAAGTTTATTGGTGCAAAAAAAACGTAGTTTGACGCGTGCTGACTGATCACAGTTAATAAGAGGCGGCCTGACGAACACAGACAATCACAGGTGACACCCGATCACGTGCCATCACCAAACTACAGTACGGTGACGTCACGTACATGACGATCAACACGATTAACTTTGTCCAGTGTTACAGCAGGGAACCACAATGGGTCAGGGTCAGGGTCAGGGTCTGCAGGGTCTGCCTTACTATTGACTAATACAATATATTTGACTTATATAATATATCACACGACGAGGGTACTTTCTTGGAAAATTGTTATAGGTACGAAGAACGTTTTCCAGAAACAAATGTCAGGAGCATTCATTGGCCATGATTTTAGCACAGGACTAAACTGCAATCATCTATTATCTGTAATTCGACAAGATTAGCGTTAGTTAGCCAAATACGCAAGCTTATTATTTGGGTTCGCCCATATGCATTATAGCTAACTAAAGGAAGACTCGACTACCTATACTATTCATCAGGACCTATAAGCCAGGGTAGCTAGAAAGAAGCCTCACAACCTCGGACGTCTACAAAAATCAACACAAGCGGCAAATACATAAATCGGCATTGGAAATCACACAGACACATTAAAACAAAAACATTCACTTTGACACACAATAGACAAAGGCACGCCAAGACTCTGAACATCACTGCATTTAGCATAGCGCCATCTGTCCATGGGTTGTCGGGATCAGCCATACAATGAACGAGACGCAAGTCTGGTCTGAGGCCATGGCCAAGGCGGCTCGTGTTCCTGATCAGCCCACACGATCGACTTGAATGAATAGTTGATCCAACGTTCAACTATGGATATTGACTATGTGACTACTTTCATCCTGGTAACAGTAGGGAAATATGCCTGGAATTCGAATGAATGTTGGATTGCATCGAACAAAAAATAAGTGTTATCGTAAACTGTCTGCAGTCCAGTGAGGCGAAGCATGCATCTCAAAGTTATTCACGACAGTTGCACGAGAAAGAATGCATACCATATTAAAGTTGTAAGAAGTACTGGCGGAAAAACACCAGGCAAGAAACACTGAAAAGTACTGCCAGGGAACATCAGGCAGTGTTTCATCCAGAGGCCAATGCCAGCTACAAATTTCCAGGTAAGTTGTTTAGTAGGTATGGTAAACGAGATTCCTCAAACCAATTAGTGTTAATGAGATGAATGTTGCATCTTAACGAGATGAGTTGTATCATTATGGGGCAGCATGGGGCAAGCAAGGATTCCAAAGTAAATTTTACATCACCTTTGGTTAACTTCTAAGTTTTACATAAACATAATCCTCACCAGACACCAGGAGAAGCATTCACGAACTGACGGACATAGCTCCAATATGACATCGATAACAGGAACTTCAACACTTCATGGTTCGACGCTATTGGTATCATGTACTGGTCTGAAGATAAAATAGGAATTGCTTATATATGTCTACCTCGTTTATTGGGACGAAGTTCCCTTGAGGAGCCACGATGCCGGATCGCATCGAACACAAATTAAAGGTGATCATAAACTGTCTGCAGCCCAGTAATGTGCCTTTAGGTTCATGGCCGACTCATCACACACATTTTCGTCAATTTTTGCTCATTCTTACATTGACATTATTTTCAGCTGGGAACCAACCAAACATTTTGCCCCATCAAACTCCTTTAATGAAATCCACTCGCGCTTAATCATGTCGCTGGATCGAATCGTTACATATCTAAACATCTGCAAAGCTCGTCTAATATCCACTACTTCAGGCTTGTGTTGGGCATCGGTCACGAAACCAGCCCGACGCAGAGACGTGCTTGTGTGACATATATCTCCGCTAACAGCGAGGCTACACCAGCCTGTGTATCTGTCGTACGTGGGTCGAATGGCGAATCACGTCCTATCCTAACATCGAACACACGTACTACCCACCCTACTTTCCAGGGTTTGCGGGGCAGCCCAGACCAACTATGTTCGCCAGCAATGCAGCGCTGTGCCAACAGAGGGCGGCTCAATCTGCAGTTCCGCCTCTGAACCAGCGGAGGCGGAGGCGGAGGCGAAGTTCGCCCTGCGGCCTGTCTGAGACGAGCCAGGATGACGCGGGTGGAGCGGGAGCCACCGTTCCCCGCTGCTCAGTGACCAGTCTGTCCACTCTCTAGCCGTGACAATCAGGTGGATAGATGGGAGGCGAGATCAGAGGAGAATGACAACACTCGGGTCCAGAAAGACATCCATTGTGCAAAATAAATGGCAATGGATATGTTCAGGCGAAGCGACAGGTGAAAAATAGCAACACGGGAACCATCCGATTCAGTTATGGTAAATTACTTTGGATCAGACATAGCTGATTGGCAAATCAACACACAGATCAAACTCAGGTTGATCTCATCTGTTTTTCACAGAGCACTGCGTTCACCTGCAGTCATGCTGTCGATGTCGCTCCATCGCCTTTCCACGTCCTCCAGAACGCCGCCAGCCATCGCCATCACCAGCTGGTGGTGCCCCGCTTCTACACACCAGCCCTCGGCACCAGCCGGCTGCCTTAGTTACCGGACCAGTCAGTGCGGTTGGTGATGGTGTCTGTGCCACGCTTCCCGTACTTGATGTGGATGAACAGGAACGCCACCCCGAGCACCAGGCAGATACAGCCGACCACGATGTAGGCCACGCCCAGGAACGGGTTCTTCCCGCCGAGCAGGGACGTGGTGGAAAGGATGATCCGCTTGGAGCCGCCGAACGACGTCACCGGGTAGGAGTAGCTGACGACGAAGCGGTACTCGCCGGCCGGCAGGCTGTGCTTGAACGTCTCGGCCGACTCGTTGACGCGCGCCCACAGTTTGCGGAAGGTGGGCAGCGCGGCGGTGCGCATCCACACGATCAGGTCCTCGTTCTCGTAGCCGTTGTTATCCGGGTGGGCGGCGTCCAGTTGCCAGACGGGCTTGTTCCAGTTGACCGGCTTGATGGTGTTCTTGAAGGCGCCGTCGCCAGTCGGCGCCCCAGGCGGGTTCTGAGGGCAGTCAGTCGCGGTCAGAGACAAGATCACAGTCGGAGTCACCCAGTCACGGTCGCAGTCCCCGTCAGTCACAGCTACAGGCACGGTCACGGTCAGAGTCACGGTCAGAGTCACGGTCAGAGTCACGGTCAGAGTCACAGTCACGGTCACAGTCACAGTTACAGGGCAGTCATGCAGTCTCAAGTAACGGTCACGGTCACGGTCACGGTCACGGTCACGGTCACGGTCACGGTCACGGTCACGGCCACGGCCACGGCCACGGCC
>JARFNZ010000004.1:51324-61335 GCA_031763405.1 Balanus nubilus
GTCAAGGCGATTGACGTCTGGACGCTGGCATGCATCGTCTTCGTCTTCGGGACGATCCTCGAATACATTGTCGTCCTAAGGTATTTCAACCAGCCAGGAACCTCATCGCCGATTGGCTACCTTAATGTGTGGATAACAACCACCGCGATCTTTGGTATTCCGAAATGAGCGGACTATGTGTATTGTATAAAAGACGTCCGACACCGTCTACGTTACATGGTATAATACATCAGTGTATGATACCGGCGATATAATATGGACATCCATTGGCAATGTCCACTTCTACTGTTTATCATTAGCTTTAGGATTCTATTAACCGTTGTCGATAATTGTTTAAGTCATCATCCAACCAGAAATAAT
This sequence comes from Balanus nubilus, assembly GCA_031763405.1. Classification (NCBI taxonomy): domain Eukaryota; kingdom Metazoa; phylum Arthropoda; class Thecostraca; order Balanomorpha; family Balanidae; genus Balanus; species Balanus nubilus. Next base: position 51,685 of record JARFNZ010000004.1, read on the forward strand.
TCGTCAATCATTAACTCCTCGACTCTTCAAAGATTTACTACCTACGTTGAAAATGCTGAATTGCTGAGTCCGTTATAGCCGATCGTCTAACCTCATCTAATCGTCAATTATGGATAGTGATGAACATAGTTGGTACTGATATCAAAGAAATGCGTCACTGGCAGCACATTGCCAGGAAGTTAACAAGAGCGTTTACATTAATGCTAAAATATCCAATTTATGATTAGTTCGTAGCGTAGGCAACGCTAAATGGACCATCACTACTTGATGTTGTTGCGTGTGGGTGTTCGGTACCAAGAGAATAGAGGGCTCAATGATACAGCCGGTCTGGAAGAGCATAAATGTGCGATGTGCATTCTTATAGGCAGCACAATTCCTAAATGATAATGGACACAAAAACATTAAAAACCGAAATTGATAGGAAAAAAGCTTCACGCACCGATTTAGCTGATTCAAGAGAAGCATACTGGGTATTCCCAAGCATTGATGATTGACTGATTATTCGTACTTCACAAGTTTCTCTTCTGTTCTGGTGTTCCCTGGTTACCATGAAATAACGACTTGCTGGCGTCGTGTCACATTGTGAACGACCAAGGGGCGCGCCGGGTACGAGGAATTGCAGAATCTCACTCGTCTGATAGCGAGCATAGCGAACAAAGAATTCCTCACACCTACTTTTGGTATCCACTTTGCAGTACGGCCATGCTTAAAATAACGCGGGGGTATCCTTATATCCACAGGCTGTCAACACACAAAAATACCGCTGCCGTGGCACCAAAGGAGCAGACCAAGGTGAGATTTCGGTAGAAAGAGAGGTGTAGGTACCTCTACGTGCATCCCAGAGGCCGATGGCAGAACCGGGATCTTTCCAAAAGATCGAACAAGAAAGCTGGGGTAGCAACATATCCCACTTTCAAACCAGCAGTGAACGTTGGATTCCAGTGGATTTCTCAGTTGATCTAACAACAGATCTAAGATCACATAGGGTCCAGTAAATATACCTAAGGTACGAGTACATCTACGAACTCACAGGGTTCCGTATCATCCTTGTCCTCAAAAAATGTAATTGGTGAAAGGGACATTGTCACCTAAAATACAAAATTGTATGTGATAGAGCCAGTTTCCCCTGTTAAACCAGTCCAGTCCGTTCAAAAAAACTTCGCCCTCAATCGTCTGCAATCTTCATTCAAAGATTGGTTTTTCGCACTAGTTTTAGTGAAACCGTAGGTACTTTTCCTAACCCAACTGACTCTCGGAAGACGGTATCGCGCCATCTCTACACGACGCTTGAGGGAGAAATTTAATTAAGATTTCGAAGTGAACCGACAAAAGAATGTAATCATCGGGTTTTCCGTTCAAAGTTCTATTTTCATTTACTTTTAGTCAAACACAATCCTCTATCTTTCGAAAATATGAATCAACACGATTCGCAGATGCTATGGCTAAGTTGAGTACGCAATGCCCTTTACTGTATCTCGGGAGTTCGCCCGGCTTTAGTCCATCCTCTGCGGCGAATTGGAATATTCTGCTTGGCAGCGCAGAAGAAATGTAAACAAACCGCATAGCAGGACGTGCCGCCAGGAACTTGTTTATTTTGACATGTGCTAATTTAATTGATCTCAATTAACTTTAATTTAATTTTATAAACAATTTAATTTCTTAATTCAATTGGATAAACTTTACTTTAATTTAATGAACTAAAGTGCACCCAAGTGAATCAAAATTATTTCCTTATATCTCTTGTTAGGTTATGTCGTTGAACGTTTGAGCCTTACCATCAGTGACACAACATTCTTTACGTTTATTTTAACAGTTTTGTTTACATTACCGCCAAAGGTGACAATGTACCTTTAATAAAACATGACAACCTATATTACATCCCACCAGTTCCATTTATGACATGCAGTAAAGAAATAAGCGATCAAATTACAAGATCAATCTTATTGATGATTGTCATGGATACTGCTAAAATTACTAAAAATGTAAAAGTACTAAAAAATACTATTTGACAAAATTTCGGGAGGAAGATGCTATCCATGAGGATGCTTCCAAAAGCTATCCATTGCTTTTGCTATCCATAAGGAATTATTGATATACTATATCTGGGTCACCAGTGGATCCATGGCGATTTTATTTTTCTTTGGCATCGAAATTCTCTATTGTTTTGGTATTTACGCAGAGAAGAGGGATCAAATGCCGATATTAGTTTTTGACATACAACGCACCTGACAAAAACGTGCACTAAAACGGGAAAAATACGCACACCTCCGCACATTTTTTTTAAGGAAGTTGCGATATGACACTGGTCACTAAAATGTTCCTAAAAGCACTTCTTCGTCGGTGCAAGACGTCCAATTTACACCACGTTCTCCTCCAGGACAATATCAAATATGTCAAATTAAATTGCGATCCGGCGGTTTTCGTCCCCATGGGCCTCCGAAAGTTGGTAACCACCAAAAAAAAGTTGGCCCCCTCCCAGACGGCCAAAAAAACAAAATCTTCGTACAAACCTGCGTTTGAGCTCATTCGAAAGCTCTTACATAAATACAACTTTGCATTGTCACAATGCTCTAGATTTCCTGGTTTTTGCTCTAGCGAGTCATGGAAACAAAAACGAAATTTCGGTGCAGTTTACAGCCAGGGAAGGTGATATGCCTGTTATTCATGCACGATAGGATGAAAAACACCATTGCTTAATAGAAGAGCAGCAGAGTAGATTGCTTCTGGACAACAATGATCTACTTCCAGAGACCAAGTTGGATATTATCGTTCGGCGTACACATAGAGCTCAAAATATACGCATGTACTGCACCGGACTCAAATCGGCGTTCAGCTGTCATGGCTACTGGTTCGTTTTAGGGCTGTATCAGGCTTATAGACATGACAATATTGAAATAGACACTCTCCATGACCACGTTTCATTTGCATTTGTGCCGAATAATCCAGACTTTACCCTCGCCAACTCATTGTCAGCTTTATAAGTGCTGCAATACAGACAATCGAAAGCTTAGTCAGTACTGACAACTCTCAGAATCCCGATACCCCCAGCCGAGTCTGAGCGCTTGACGCTAAATAATTGGATAATGCCTTTAACTGCTGAATCGTTTACGACAGCTAGTTGCACCACCACACATGCTATTCTCCCATATTCATTGATATTCAACCACAAGTAGGTAAATGTGATCAAGCAGGTCTGCTGTCAAGTCGACTAAAAAGTGGCTAGAGAGGGTGCCATTGAACGGCAGCTGCATATCTGCATTTGGCACGGGAGCGACGTCTGCGGACAAACATTGATTACCGGGGAGTATGACTGGCTGAGGCTGAGCCAAGAGAGTTTTAAGTATTTTTACCTATCAAGGACTACGGGTACACCCTTCGGCCACTGTGATACACAGGGTGTTTACATAGAAACGTTAAAAACTATTCGCTGCAAATACGTAGAAAAAGGGTTTCAACTACCAGTTCAGCGTATATTTTTGATTTCATAACCTTCCAATTTTTTTATTTTATCTCAATTCTCACTCCCTCAACTCATTAGATTTATTCGGGCGCAGTTCGAATGTGATATCATGTTCATCCCGAGACGCTTGAGCTCCGCGGTTAACGTGTCGCGTTGCCTCGAGAACTTCTGCCGAGTCCAGACCACCTTAGCATTTCTGTCACAGAGGAGTTCCTGAAGAAAGAATAGGCTCCCTACAGCCAATGTTCTGCCTTACATGACATTTAAACGTCTCGCAGATAAGCTCATCTCGACAAGACCAAAGAAACCTCTTTAGGGACAGTGATCAGCCGGCGAATGCCGCGATTAGCTGGCCGGCAAAACTCCGACCAGATCGTTCCTTGGCCATTGTTATTAGGGTATAGCTCTTACAGAGGCCGTGAAAGGCAGGCAAAAAATCCAATATAGGAAAAGGAGGTTATCAACTCTTTTGCCAGCGGTCTGGTCTAGGCAGAAGTTATCGAAGCAACGCGACACGTTAACCGCAGAGCTCAAGCGTCTCGGGATGAACATGGTGTCATATTCGAACCGCACCTGAATACATCCAATGAGATGAGGGAGTGAAAAAGGAGCTAAAATGAAAATGTTAGGATGTTACGAAAACGAAAATATACACTGAACTGTATTTAAGGCGAATAGTTTTTAACGTTTCAATGTCAACACCCTGTATATAGTTTTGAATCGGCTGTTGTAATCTGCCCGATAACTGTGTGGTATAATGTCTGATGTCGACGGCGCATTCCCGGTATTACTTTTCTCTACGCCGGGAGATGAATGACGTCACAATGAACGTCACGAGAGCCGTTTAAGAAGAAAGGTAAAATATGTTGTATCTGGCCTTAAGGTAGATACAACATACCACCTGATACCTGATTTATTGAACGGCACTCGTGCCCCATAGTGAAAGGCTGTGCTTTGCCAATGAATGGTCGAGTAAAGCGGAGCTCACACTAAGGGAGGCAGACGTCAAAAGACATCTGCCACTCGCCACTTCACCAACGCCAGCCCGATATTTGGTTTGCCAAATGCGAGATTTTGATTAAAATAGAGCTAATTCAACTTCTATCCGTTGGTCTCGCGTTCATGAAGATGACGATTGGCAGATGTCTCTAAAAAGTCAACTCACCGATGTTTGCAATATCTCGTCTGCGTACTCACTAAGACTGCTTAATACCTAAGACTGCAAACACCTATTAGTCATCATTAGTCTTGAGCCTGCATTTTCCATTGTGCTCCAGAAGTGCATTGGACGAGCTTTGAAAATATATTTTTGTAAGTTTCGTCTGCATTCAGCATCCTCCACCCCCCCCCCCCCCCCCACGTCCTCGAAAATTACGCGCAAGATGGAGATTGAAGGCTACTCGGGCTGCATGGAACAGACGGCCTCAGAGACATCCATGAAATGGAGCAGATTGGGCTAATATCGACTAGACCTCCCTGTGATCACATTGTGGTGCGTCGGCTCGGGTACATGACCTCTGCTTCTCGTGTCAGGGAGCGGACTTCGATAACCCTGCGAACTCCATGAGTACGGTGTTATCCAGGCCCCGCTAAATTCAGCGTGCATCACGCCCATTCCAGACGGCATTCCAACATCGCAGCGCCGTCAGACTCACTCCAGAAAACTCCGATCGTATCACACGCCCATGTATTATTACCAATGCTTATCGCCTAGAATCACACGCTGTGCCGGTCGCCAGGCGGTGTTCCACGGCAGCAGAGACGGCGACAGACAGACGCACGCCGCGGTGAGACGGACCACGCAGTGCGGCACAACAGAGACACGCTGACCAACTCCTCTGACGGCAGACCCCAGGGACCGGCGTGACGTCACCGCACTCCCCTCATGACGTCACACACGGCAGCGGGCCAGCCGCGGCGTGAGCCGAGCTACACCGCCGTCCCGGTGAAGGGATGGGCCTTAAGGTAGATACAACATACCTCATACCACGTCAGCTGATCTCCCTCACGACCTCCGCTCGGCCAGGGCCGGCCCCTCTAATACAGTGACAAGTGCCGACCGGGGGGAGGTACCCGAGCCGCACCTCCCCCCCGACACGGACATATACAGGAAATCTCGAGGTGCAGGCAAGTGCGCGTGAATGTGTTATTGTGTTAACCTTGACGCTCAGTGTGAGCAGGGAACCTCACTGGGGCGGGGACTCGCTGATGGAAGCAGAGGGTTGCTATGACAACGCGAGTCTTCCAGACAAAAAGGCTCAGGAAACGTTATCGTTGGTCACGCGTCGTTGGTCAATAGCTTACTGAAGAAGCATAAGAAGCGTTTACGACGTTGCAAGAAACCTGAAGATTGGAGAATTGTAAACCAGAGTAGCACGAGTAGGGGAAACGGAAGGAAACGGTAATATCGCATCAGGCGAGCGGATCTAAACACAGACGAATAATGGAATTACAGCGCACACGAGTAGGACAGGCGAACGACACACAAACACACAAACACACACACAAACCAGCATCTCGTCTTTTACAACAGGAACGAACATGGCAAGACACTGGGAGACACGCAAAACACTGGACAATGAGGGGAGCGAATAGCGATGGTGTTTTGGGAGGGAAAAGGGTTGGGTGGAGTCAACTGTATGCCACATGCCGGACTTCTTTGCCTAATAAACATTTAGATAACGAATAAATCAATGACAAAACAAGCACAAGAGGTACGCCAGACAAGCGACCAATTCCGCACAAAGACCTCGCTTTATCAGGGTACAAGAGAATGGAGACAAAGGACATCCGGCTCACCGTGGCGCCGATGGAGATTCCTGTCTGCTGGCTGCACCGCCGACCATTGTTAGCCGTCATTTGAGCCGCTTCCCTGGTCACAGACAGAGGCCCGACCGCCGACCGCCGACCGCCGACCGCCGGCAGCCGGACAGCAGATCCGGACATCATTGCACTGTTGGCTGGTCCGGCGGTATACCGCCGACACCGTGACTGGAGCCAACCAATAGACTGTGTTTATGGTACTCCAGATCACGAGACCACTGTTGCCAGTTTTCCGCGGACATCACAACCGGGGCCGTCGGCCCGTCCCGCTCAGTCGTTCACCGCAGGACCCCGGGCGCCCCGCAACCCTCCACTCCCACGACTTACCGGCCATCAGGGGACACCACCCCGCCACACAGGCAACCCCAACCCCGGCCGTCTCCCCAGCCCCTTATCATCCCCCGCCAGTCACACAGAGTCCGTCACCAGCCTCCGGGAGTCAGAGTCAGGGTCCGTCACCGGCCTGAGAGTCGCCCGGTCCTCCGCTGGAATGTGCATCACATACCGATACACGGACAGACTCGCACACAGACAGACAGACACACACAGGACGTCCGGCGTGGGCAGGCTGGGGCGCCCCGCCGCCAACAGCACGTCCAACAACCGCCGAGTATCACTGACCGTGGGGACCGACCGCAGCACACACCGACACGCACACACAGGGACACGGATCAGCCCGACCCGCCGTCGGCCACCACTGGCCAATCAGTGGCCGGCCCAGTCACCGGCGACCAATCTGTGGCCGGCCCAGTCGCCGGCAACCAATCAGCGTGCGGCAACGGGCCAATCAGCGCACGGCAACGGCCAATCAGCGTGCGGCCCAACGCGGGGTCGACCAATGAGCGGCGATTAGGAGATAACGATGGACCAATCGGCGGCCACGTTCACAGCCGGCTTTCTAATGACCAGCTTCTGCAGATTTTTGTCGTATTTAAAGTCCAGACTCTCCTCGCGGCCTGTCAGCACAGCGGACGCAAGGGTCAGAAGATGACTCGGGACGGTGTGCAATGATCATATTGATTGTCTACAGTCGAGAGAGCATAGTCGAGCCACATACAGTGCTAAGCAAAACAAAGTTGATAAATGTACTGAAATAATGCAGTAACCGCAGAGAGATGATCAATGTTATCCCACTCTCACCGGCAGCTGAATTATAAAGCTACACTTAAAGCATGGAAGTGAACAGGACGTCCACTTAGAGTGATCGGCTGTGCAAGTATATAAACACAAACAGCACAAACATACGGCCGATGCCTAAATACCATTAGTTGCACTTATCGCTGCTAAGGGACGAGCTTAAAAATACATTACCGGATATAAAGCCATCGAAATGGCCTACATCTGTGTAGTAAAACTGATAACAGGTGTTTGACAATAAGAGGGCCGCGGGGACAGAGAGTTGAGGGGGGGGGGGGGAGGTAAATAACCGGAGGAGGTGACGCTGATGGCAGATGGCACCTTTTCGAGGCCGAGAACTATGACCCGTTCCACCCAGCTGGCCGTCTCACCGCTGCCAGAGATGACACTGAAACGGCACGCACAAATACTAGTCATGCCGAGCAACACACACCAACAGACAGGACAGAGACGTATCAGGACCTGCCAGGGGTGCTCCGCAGTCAGTGGTGAGCCTCCACCGCGCCGCTGGGCCGCCGCCCGGGTCAAGACGGGAGCAGTCACCACACCAGTCGACAATCAACAAGCTGGCTGTTATCATAGCGAAATCGGAGAGCTAACTAACCAACATGCCAAAGAATACCACGGCGGCAAGGTTCCAGACAAGACTGCTTCTCCGACCAAACAACATCCCCTCGTAGTTGTTGTTGGTGGTAAATTGGTTTTTACGGGCGCGCCAACTGCTAGGGTTATTTGCGCCCATCCCCCCCATAGTTAGTCATTAGTCAACTCCGGTGATTGGCTGTGCACCTTTATCTGAGTGTGCACCGTCCTCCATCTGTCCGAACCTGGATTTGAGTGTATTGTCCTCGAACCGCACACTGCGGTAGACGTGTCGGCCGTCCCTGTACTGGAAGGAGGCGCCGTCGTCGGTGTAGAGGGCGCCGGCGGCCGTCTGGGCGGCGTCCAGCGCCACCGTCAGCGTGTACGGGTCGGAGGCCTGGTGAGCGCTGGCTCGCCGCGGACGCTCCTTCGTCGGCACGATGGTGCCCGACCGCTGGTACACCGGCATCTGTGATGGACAACACCACCGTCAGCGCCACCGGCCGCATAATTACAACACAATGTCCGGCTAAATCAGAGCACACACACTCGAAATATCGTGCATCAAAGTTTTCATAACAGAACACAGGTAACCCTTCCGTTTTAACTGCTGGCGTCTGTTCCCAAGATAAACCTAGGATTATTCGAACCGAAATGTGAACACATGGTAACACAGCCCCGCCGTCAAACGGATCAGCTATTCTGCGATGTTTCGCAGCACTTCCAAAGTACTGTCACCCAGTGCCCCGCTGGGCGCCACCCACCTTCTCGATGGGCGTGTTGACAGTGCTGGTGCCGTGCGTGAACCTCTCCTTCGTGTCCACGTCATACCAGACCGTCTCCTTGCCGGGGAAGTAGACGGACACGGATGTACCGCCCTGCTCGGTCTGGGGGTGCACCAGCAGCGCCTCGCCCACCAGGTACTGGTCATCGGTGCCGTACGTGCCGGCGTCCTCCGGGAACGAGAAGAACAGCGGCCGCATTGACGGCATGCCCGTCAGCTCGTTCTCGTAGAAGAGCGTGTACCAGAGCGGCAGGAAGCGGTAGCGCTGCCGGAGCGCGGCCCGCACCAGCCGCGTGGTCTCCTCACCGAACAGGTACGGCTCCCGGCGGCGGCTGTCGATGTGGGCGTGCGCGCGGACGAACGGCTGGAAGGCGGCCGCCTGGTACCACCGGATCAGCAGCTGGGTGTCCGGGTCGCCGAAGAAGCCACCGATGTCGGCGCCGATGAAGGTGATTCCGGCAACGGAGCTGGAGAGCAGCATGGGGATGGTGTGCTGCAGGTGCGACCACTGCGCCGTGTTGTCGCCCGTCCACTTGGCGCCGAACCGCTGCGAGCCGGCGAACGCCGCCCGCGTCAGGGTGAAGGGCCGCAGCGAGCCGCCCGAGCGGGCCACCTGGCCGCGCGCAGTCACCATCGGCACCAGCATGCCGTACTCGTTGTGGACGTCGCGGTGCTCCCAGTTGCCGTGGTGCTGCGCGTCTTTGTGCATCGTCACCTAGCCGGGACACACATGACACGGTCAGCACAGCACACTCACACCCTGGCCGGGACACACAGGACACGGTCAGCTGCACGGCTGAGCTGCATCAACACACACACACACGCACGCCCGCACGCACGCACGCCCCCACACCCCCTCCCCCCA
>JARFNZ010000005.1:3926-18953 GCA_031763405.1 Balanus nubilus
CCCCCCCCCCCAAAAAAAAAGGCCGGCTGGATCTGCCACTGCCCCTACGATAAATATATTTGCAGATTTGGGCTCCTTTCGCATTGGTGAATCGTTTACCGCCTTAACTTTCGTCTTTGAAGATAAATTTAATACTTTAGCGAAATTTCTTGCCGAAAAGGGGAGTCCTGGCCTCCCTGGCCTCTCCCGTTCCTACGCCTATGGTGGAAAGGCAGTGTGAAATGTGGTGGGGTAAGATAGAAGACAAATTCCCGAACAATTCATTTGAAGACGTAGACCTCCACGTATAGTGTAGAACCAAAGCTTAGAAAGGAACCTTTTGGGACGAAAATTTAGAGAAACATTGTTTTACCCTTTTCTTTTGTCCTAGCTGCGCAAGCCTCAAGGACAAGAGCGAAGCTGCACCGTTCACGATGATTGTAACGTGTATGTATGCCCTTTTCCACGCCTGCCTTATACCGGTCCAACCGGTCGATGAATCTGCGAGCCGAGCCACTGGCGCAGGCCGGGCCGGGCCGCCTGGTGTCGTCATCAGCCAGTGGCGGTCAGGGTCACTGGGTCGCCGCCGCCGCGGTGGGCCGGTATCGGTGTCCCGATTGTGCGGAACCGGTGGTCCGTGGCGGCCCGAGGCTGCTCAAACCGCCGCCGTCAACCGCCGCCGCCGCCGACCGGGCTTCCGGTGTGTGTGGCGGCAGTGGCTGTTACCGGCCACCGTTATGCCCGCACTGCCCCGCGGCCAGCTCCGTCAAACAATGGACGAGCTTACACCAGCCGAGTTATGTCAGAAAGCTACTGGAGTTTGCTGTCTGAAGGCGAATGGCTCCAGACTGCCAGTTTTTTGTTTGTGTTCCGGCTTTTCTGCATAAACTTTTGTGTCCGAGTTTTACATGGCACAGATTGAGATACCTATCTATTACATGGACATGATAGGATTATTGATTCTGCTTTTGCATGTTGTTACCTGCATGGCATGACGGTTAACATGAAGGTAGGAACATAAAACTCTCCATTTGGAGAGCTGGCGCTCACCCAAGAGCCCGCGGAACTGAATCACCCTGAAGTGCCAAGGACGCGGTCGTGACTTATTCACCGGGCGGAAAATTGTCTCTCCGGCTGGCCGGTCGGAATTGAGGCTGCCTTTTGTCGCGTGGTGTCGGCCATGGCTGCTACAGTATTCACATCCGGCAATAGCACAATACATGGCGCGTGGCGGCGCCCCACGGGACTGAAAACTAGCCATTGTGATTTGTGGACGTGCCAGTGATGCTACGCTGATGGACCCGGCGGCAAAGGACGACTGCGGCTATTGTGCTGTCGTAAAGTCCCAACGACAATCAACCCTTGAACAGACGGACTGGTGGAATGGACCCTGGCTTGGGCGGCATATCATCATGAGCACAAGCGGGCCCCAACATTAGGTATGTCGGGCCGCCGTGCCGGCACATAGAGACAGATGATAGTTCTGGTCCTGATCAATGATCACCAGCTCACGGGTCACTTCATGCCCGTGTATCGGCGGTCGGCCGGCTATCTGGGCTGGCCGCGGGCGCCGGCTGATTGTCAGGCCGATATCTGTCAACAGAGCAGCCAGCGCCCCGTCGGCCACGGCCGCCCATGTCGCAACAGAGACGGGCGTCGATAGCACAGGTCAGGTCGGTCGACTGCGCTGCGGCCCGGGACGGGGCGGTGACAGGGTCACAGGGTCACAGGGTCACCACGCAGCCGACAGAGCCGAGCTGCGGACACACCCAGCTCCGGTACTCACCCGTCCCCCCCCCCCCTGTCGACGGTACCCGTGTCCGTGTCCCGTGTCCCGGGTCTGTGCCCGTGCTGTGTGGTGCAACCCTTCACCCGTGGCCCCTGTTCCGGCTGTGGACGCAGGTGTTGAGGGGCGTGGCGGCATGTCCAAGAGGCCATTGGCCACGGTCCGCCGCCCAGACCCGCCGGGCGACACCCGCCCTTGTTTGTTACTGACGACGGACTAGTAAGTGGCCGTGGGCGGACAGGACATTTCCGACTTGTCGAGATGACATACGCAGCGACCTCTCAGCTGGACACTCGGCAGACACTCAACGGACACTCGGCTGGACATTCAGCGTGCACTCACCATCAGTGAACGCTCAGATGGGACTGGGCACTCGGCGGCACCCGGCGAGCACTCAACATACTCTCGGTCTGCACTCAGCTGGACACTCGCAGGCTTTCAGTGGACACTCGCGGCTCTCAGCGGCATCGGAATCCGAGACTGACTACTAACCGGCCAGTCGGCGGGCCCGTCTCTGACCAGCCGGCTCCAGTGCCGCCCCTGCCGTCCGACGTGTCCGGCCGATCTGTTCCAATGACCCGCCGTCCCTGCCTCTGTGACATCCCGTCGGTCTGATGATGTCCGCTGCCTGTGGCGACATCCCATCTGCCCGTGGCGACATCTCGTCTGTCCGAGGCGACATCCCGTCTGCCCGTGGCGCCATCCCGTCTGCCCGAGGCGACATCCCGTCTGCCCGTGGTGCCATCCCGTCTGCCCGAGGCGACATCCCGTCTGCCCGTGGTGACTTCCCGTCTGCCTGTGGCGACATCCCGTCTGTCCGAGGCGACATCCCGTCTGTCCGAGGCGATATCCCGTCTGCCCGTGGCGACATCTCGTCTCTCCGTGGCGACATCCCGTCTGTCCGCGGCGACATCCCGTCTGTCCGAGGCAACATCCCGTCTGTCCGAGGCGCCGTGGATCGATGACGTCTGTTCCGAGACGCGGTGGTCTCCGTCCGCCGGCCCAGGTGGCCCTGGCCGGATTACCCGGCTGTCAGCAGAGGAGCTGCGACCTGCTGGATGAAGACGAGCCACTCCTCAGTGCTGCGAACAGACGACGTATAACCGCAGCACTTCGATGCTATTATGTAAACCCCACCGCAGCCGTAATGCTCAGGCAGCACAGTCAATCCACTGGGCGCAACAGCGGCTATTTTCCTGGAACCAAATCGGGGTGTGCTTAGTGGTCGTTATGGCAGCCGTTTATAGGTTGAGTTTTACCGAGTGTTGTTGAGTATGCTGTTGCCGCCGGTAACTCTAGCGAGCCGGTAACGGTTGATTAGTTTTACCGATTGCACGGGCATGGTGCCGGTGCCTGTGAATCGTCTACAGCCGAAGGCGTTGCCGTGGTTGTACTGAACCAAGCGTGTCCATCGGTGGGACTGTGGGAACTAACACGACCGGTGGAAGTGACCGTAGTGCACGATACACTTCTGCGTGCGGAAATGGTCCATCATAAGGCAGCGTCGTAAAGTGCAGTCCGTTGCAGGGGTTGTGAGGGCCCTGGCCACCCCCCACCCCCCCGTGTTCCACGCCACACCGGCACCTGTCCAGCCGTGGCCGTGGGGGGGGGGGGGTCGCCCGTGGCCACGGAGCGCGGCCGGCCACGGGTGCTGGCTGATAGGGTCGGCGGCGCGTGACGCCTGGCTGGGGCGAGCCGCCGTGACTGCCGGCTGACCGTGCCGACTGTCACAGGCCGACCGAGGGAGGGAGGGAGTGGCCCGCTGCTAGACTCAGGGTCACCGGTCCTGTGTCCCGCACACAGACGGCCCGGACACCGCTCCGAGTCCACATACAAGGCAGCGCGCGGGTTACAGGTTCTTCATGTTCATGATTTAACGACTCATTCCATGACAACTAGGAAAGCAGGCGAACTTGAACTACTTCCTTGACCCTCAGTGATCTCCACAGATGAGCCGCGTTACCGCGTGTGGGGTGATTGGTCACTATTGGGGATCGCGGCTAAAAGACCAATCTGCAAAGTCCCCTATCAGGTGTTGTACTTTGTGACCATATATAGTGAAACTATATAGTGAATAACTACAAATGATGAAAATGACACACTTTGTCGGTAACGACTCTTACAAGTGTCGTTTTGCTGTAGTTAATCACACGGGACGCAAGTTAGAAACACTGGGAATGTACCTGAAACGTTCCTCGCAGCTCGTCAAGAGTTGTTGACTTCCTATGCCGACGCCCGTTCGGGCCGTTGAGCAATAGAGCGTCCCTAATATTAGTCACAACTCGACGTTGTTCGAGGAAAGGTCCGACCTAATAATAGCGAAAAGCCATACATTTGCTTTATGAGCGATGTTTTTAACGCCGGGTAGGTCAACACATTTACTGTGGCATTATTGATGAAGACTATTTATCGTAGCACTCAAGCCACCGGTTCGGTATAGCCATCATCCACTCACCCTGGAAAACTACTTCCCAATCGACATACCTCTGACGATTTCATGATGCCCCATGCAATTTAGAGCCCCATTAGCCGTCACATTCCCCCTCGTATCCCCGGTAATCGCCTCTCTATCCCCTCTTCCATGAGCCGGGGAAGGCTGGCGCCTAGTACGGCCTATGTGCCTGGCTACTTTCTTCCTGTCCTGGGGCGGAGTGGGTACGACGGGGCGGTGTGGGCGGAGTGGGTATGGCGGGGGTGAGTGGGTATGGCGGGGCAGTGTGGGCGGAATGGGTATGGCGGGGCGGTGTGGGCGGAGTGGGTATGGCGGGGTGGTGTGGGTATGGCGGGGCGGTGTGGGTATGGCGGGGCGGAGTGGGTATGGCAGGGCGGAGTGGGTATGGCAGGGCGGTGTGGGTACGGTGGGGCGGAGTGGGTATGGCAGGGCGGTGTGGGTACGGAAGGGGTGGTGTGGGTACGGAAGGGGCGGTGTGGGTAAGACGGGTCGGTGTGGGTAAGACGGGGCGGAGTGGGTACGGCGGGGCGGTGTGTGTGCCATGTCCAGGCCGGACCCTCCGCCGTGGACCTCCGCCCCTGCTGTCCGGCCCAATAACGGTGCAGTAATAACGTCCACGACGCTGGCTGGCCGGTGACGCCCGCCGATCGCGGTTTCCGCCAGCGAAGAGACGATTACGCCCAGACAATGCTGTAGTGCTTGGTGATAGGAGTTCATAGAAAAAGAAAGGCTCTAGCCATAACAGGGAGTTTAAATGAAAACTGAAGCCGAAACCACAGTGATTACATGCTTCATGCTTATCTTCTGGAAGTCCGTTCGCTCCTATTTTGACCCTTGATTAGACGAAAGTTGCGTTGGTAACCTCTTGTGGCGAAGTGGACTTGATAGCGCGGGCGTAGATACGTGTATGCGAGTCGAGTGAAGGAGACCCATTAGATACAAAAAACATCAAAGCTTTTGAGCTCTTTGTCATTGCCGTCAGCCGGGCCGAACCCTACAGACGACGGTAATTGAGTCTCCGTGTCGCAGTCTCTGTGAGACAATGCAGCGGGCGCGGAGGTCAGACCCCGCCGCCGATGCAGTGTGACCTCGACTCGTCTATGGGGCACTGGGCAGTCTCCCCAGCGTCCCAGCCGGCCGCCTGTCTGTGTCTGTGTCTGTGTCTGTCTGTCTGTCTGTCTGTCTGTCTGTCTGTCTGTTTATGGACGCTGGCCACGGTCTGGCGCCGAGCCGTCACCACCACGCACCAATTACAGACTTTACAGCCGCGGAAAAACGCCGCACGACGCCCAGTGTTTGTCTGCCGGGAGTGGAGGGCGCAGACAGCGACGGCCGCTGCTGTCGCTTCTGACCGGGGTAGGAGGAATGGGCCGAAACTGCCCTGGTGGAGATACCTACTAGTAAGCGTAAACTGATGTACATCAACTTTGTGAATGGCCCTTTAAGTTTAAACCGGAGTTAATTCGTCTTTAGTGTTAAACGAGCCTAGGCTATTTATCTTCACACCAGTCACATACAAGTTTAATTTGCTTTGCCGGGAAGGAAGAGAGTATGAGAAGGCCGCATAACTACACACATGCTTTTGCTGACTCGTAATATGAGCTTTAGAAATAAAAACAGTGTTTAGCACGTATTTTAGTAGCATGCAATGTCTACCCAACATTTATCAGCACGGCATAACCAGCACAATTAATTTGACCTAATCAATGGTCAAATTCCTAACAGCCTCGGTCGGAAGCGGACCGAGCCGGTCAAACGGGCACGTCCCAACGACACAGAGGAGCGTCTCTTGTAGCGTCTCTCCACGCCGTAGAGACGCTCGGAGACATGCAGCAGCGGTATAAACACGATGACAGATGGAGGCTGACAGTATACACAGATTGACAGTGACGGAGGGTCGCCGGCCCCGGCTATTTCAATAAACAACCACCGCAGTGTTTTGTGGGCGTCAATGCGCAGAAGGATTAATTAAGAAGCTGATAGAGGAGGGTCAAGTCAGATGGCATGTATTTTTAGTTGAATGATAGCCGCGCAATCAGCAAGTCAAGCAACCGTCCTCGTTGGCAAATATGACCAACGCTAACCATAATTCTCGGTATTCGTTTTCATATCGTCTTAATATTGTGTTTTATTCGAAATGCATACGGTGCATCATACAAGGAGTCCAGAAAAACGACCCGACAGTATCTCGAACAGTTTTTAAGTAATGCGTGGCAACTTCTTCAAATTCCATAGCCGTGTCCACCCACCGAGGAGAACATTTCGAGACCACCCGTCAACAAACGATTATCGAACCAACATCGGCAATCACATTCCTCCCTCGAATACCATTCACATTACGAGGCCCCACCTAACTCCGGCGACGCCAAGTGTCGCACCAGAGTGTCTCTCCAGATGGATTTAGCACCCGTTACGGCCATCGGTCTGCATGGGGAGCGACATGCATCCATTGCGCTTGAGTTATGGTCCCACTTGGCGGGGTGGATGGCGGTCATTTGGAGCGGCGGACACCTGAACGTGACAGAGCCGCGAACAAAGGACAGGGGACGCGATATCACCTTGCAGTGCACCTGCAACCCATGCAGATCAGAGACAGAACGTCATTGTGACTTGAGTTTGTGATAATATGTGGGCGAGATGTGGCGGTAGGGTCGGCCATGGCGGCCTGAAGCCAGCGCTGGGCTGGCCTAGCGCAGAGTGGTCCCCTCCCGCGACTGTGAGGACCGATACAGCGAGTCGAGGGCGGTCAGGGGGACCGTGGGACTCGGCACACGTCCTGAGCCACCTCCTCCCTCGCTATCACCGATCCGACCATCGCAGATCCATCTCACTTGAGCGACGGTCATTTTTCACGACGACTCGACACGGCCAGTGTTACTGCCTGCCCTCAGACCCCGCCCCCGCCGGCCGCCGACCAATGGGGCGCCGCGGCCGGCACAGGCCCCGCCTCCTGTGCCCGCCCGGCGCCGCCACCAACGCCGTCACCGCCGCCCGGGAGAGGCCGGTCGGTGGGCGGCGGCGGCTGCAGTGTCGGGGCGGGAGCGGCGGCGGTGCGGCGGTGCGGCGGTGACGGCGGTGCAGTACGGATGCTCGACCTGGCAAAGATGCCGACCGATGGCCTGGGCGGCCACCTCGGCTCCGAGGTGCTCTCCGTCCAGTCACAGGCGCTCTACCACTTCAACCGCTACTACGCCGAGCGCGTGCAGGCGCGCAAGGCGGCCGTGGCCAAGACGGTGCGCGAGGTGTGTAAGGTGGTGCAGGACATTCTGAAGGAGGTGGAGGTGCAGGAGCCGCGCGTCATCTCCTCCCTCAGCGAGTGCAACGGACGCTTCGAGGGGCTCGAGGTTCTCTCGCCCACAGAGTTCGAGGTGGTGCTCTACCTGAACCAGATGGGTGAGTTCAATTTCGTCGACGACGGCACGATCCCCGGCTGTTCGGTGCTGAAGCTCAGCGACGGCCGCAAGCGCAGCATGTCCCTCTGGATCGAGTTCATTACCGCCTCCGGCTACCTCTCCGCCCGCAAGATGCGCGCCAAGCTGCAGACGCTCTGCGCGCAGGCCTGCGACAAATCCCACTACCGCGACTGCGTCAAGATGATCGGCGACACGACCGAGGTGAAGCTGCGGATCCGCGACCGGTACGTGGTGCAGGTGACGCCATCGTTCCGCTGCGCCGGCGTTTGGCCGCGGTCGGGGGCCCACTGGCCGGTGCCGGGCATCCCGTGGCCGCTGCCGAGCCTGGTGGCCGAGGTGAAGGCCGAGGGGTTCGACCTGCTCAGCAAGGAGAGCCAGGCCATCCAGAGCAAGCAGAACTCGATGGAGGGCGACGCCTGGGTGCTGAGCTTTAACGAGGCCGAGAACCGGCTGCTGTACGGCGGCTGCAGGAAGCGGGTGCTGTCGCTGATGAAGACGCTGCGAGACAGGCACCTGGACCTGCCCGGCAGCCCGGTTTCCTCATACCACCTTAAGGTGAGCCAAACACTATCAACTCGTGCAAAACCAGTGTCGTGTGAACCCTACATAGCCGGCGGTCACGACGGGACCCACACAGAAACAACCCGTGAAATCCTTGCTCACTTGTCTCCGTACAGAGTGAGCGCACCAACAAGCAACACTGACCTACCACGTCCTCCACAAAATGTACATCAGTACGGTAGTAACCAAAAGAAGCAAAATGATGTTACAGTCGCTGGGATATAAAGCCAAAGAGGTTGATTACATCATACATCACACACCGAACATCGTCATACATGTTACACCTTATCTCTAAAACTGTCGCTGGTTGCCCTGCAAACCCAGTGCCACATCAGATAAGGTGGGCATATTTCCAAACGTGCAAACAAGCCGAGATAACAGAACTGGACCAACTGGTTGCCCAGCGTCAATCCTGCCTCCAGCAAGGGCTAACTTGGTGTCAGGTATGTCCAGCTTTGTCGTGCCACGTCACGTCACGTCTATGTCGTGCCACGCGTCACGTCACGTCTTTGTCTTGCGACGTCAGCTAAGCCGTCTGAACCCTGCATTGCCGCTTGTTCCGTCGTGACCGCTTCACTGGTCCTGGCATCATCCCAGATACACAGCAGACAGACAGACAGCTGACAGTCTGATTCGCCCTCCCCAGATTCTGCTGCTGTACGAGTGCGAGAAACACCCGCGGGAGCTGGAGTGGGACGACTCGGCCATCTACGACCGAGTCCTGGGACTGTTGGTGCAGCTCATCTCATGTCTACAGAACCGACGCTGCCCGCACTACTTCCTGCCAGCGCTTAACCTCTACAAGGGCATCTCCCCCGCCGCCATGGACACGGCCGCCAAACAGGTGTGGCGGCTGCTCAGGGACCTCATGTTCAACCCCAAGGCGCTAGAGAAGTTGTGAGGCGACGATGTGGCGGCGAGATGGAGAGGCGACAGTGATCAGTGAATAGTGATCAGTGAGATGTTGAGCCGTGATTACCGTGGTCACCGCTGGCAGGAGTCACGGTGACATGGGAAGCGTTAGTGACAATATCGGCGACAGTGGCAAGAGATGGTGCACTACGAGCAGTGCGAAGCGGACGACAGCGCCGAGCACACCGCACCGCGAGTGTTCACCAGCCGATGGCACGCCTATATGTTTTTGTTATTTATTTGCTAGCCGAGTCAATACAGTGATATCAGTGATACCATTCGCCTCAACCAGCAGCATCACAGCATTGCGCCTCGCGGGACGAACGGATCACCCATGGGTCGTGAGTAGCGCCCGGCACCGCCCTTTGGTCCTTTGGTCCACCGCCCTTTGGTCTCTCAAACACCCGGGGGCCCGCTAGTAGCTGCAGTGGAAGCGGCGGTCTCCCTCTCAGCTCCCCAAACCCGACACCCACAGAGGGAACAGCAGCAGCTAAAGCCCACCGTTCTGTTTGCTTTTGTGATGTATTTCGCGCTGAGGCGGCCCCGCTGGGCGGCTGCGGGACGCCGGACCGACCCACAGGTAAAAACGGGCAATTACCGGGCTGGGCGGGCACCCGTCGGGTAACCGGTGAGCACCCACCGAGCACCCTTCCTCCGTTCCCCGGGCTGATTACCATCGGGTCGGGGAGGATCGAGAGGACCGAGGACCGCACGGGGAGGAGCGTCACACGGGGCTTCACCAGCGTCGGTGGCGGCGGTGGCGGTACCACGCCGACCAGTAGAGCGTCTCAATTACATCCACAGGGAGACTCATACACAGACAGACAGACAGACAGACGGACGGACTGGAGCGGCGGGACGGGGACGATGAGAACGGCAGAGAACGGGTGGTACGGCGGGGAGACGGAGGACGGCAGAGAACGGGTGGTACGGCGGGGAGACGGAGGACGTGAGAAAGAAAGGCTGGAGCTAGAGGACGGAAAGCTAGGTTGAGAAAACGCGAATGCTGCTGAGCAGATAGCAAATGGATGCCTCGCTACGTGCAAGCACGGCAGGGTAATGGAAATCAAGCTTAGGGGTCTGAGCTCATTTGACGGATGGAGATATCATTTCAGATGCGTGACACCCAGATTCCGTGCAGGGCGATATAAGTCAGATACAATTAACGTAATGTGCAGTGGGCACCATAAGGCAGAGCGTAATCATAGCGAATAATCACAGTGATCTCATGACAAAAAGTATCGTCAGATCACCGAGTATTAGTACCATTATCACAAGTTACCAGTCTCCTTCTTCTCTACCAAGCATACGGTCGTAAAAAGAACGTAGACTTAAGAAACGAACATGAGACTTAAAATAAACAAGCAACACAACTTTGGAATAGAATTACAATATGCCTCGTGAGTCAGAGGCGGTCAGATATTCTATGATATTAAAATGCTTGACAGCAAACATCACCTCACCTCAATTGGGACCTCAAAATTATTCCTTATTCTTTTTAAAATGGAGCCGGATCTGAGCATGAAAAGTGTAAGCACCTGTAAAATGTCATGGTTTGTTCAGCACTAAGATCCTATTGCCCTTCTCTAATTGCGATGACAACGATGCGACGCTTCATAGCTTTGGCGATGATAGCGCAAACGACAATATCTTTTGAATCTAATTTACATTTTTTTAGCTAAATGTTGCACACGAAAAGACGCTGAACGAATGCCAAGTGACAACAATCTTGAAGAAATCCCTAAAAGCTATTTAGAGGCGGGATATAATTTTGAGGTATGGTAGTTAATACAATGCAATGATACTGCAATTATTTCACTTCCAAGCGATTGGCTTTGTTCATTACGAATCTTCCATCTACGTGGACATTATTAGTCTCTTAAAATCAATGAAACCTCGGAGAGATCATGAAAATAATTCAAAAGTCCGACGTGTTTGGAAGAAATGCTGGTATAAACGGTTCAATTTGTGGTGCCAAACCCAATTTCAAGAGTGATTTGCATTGCTTACAAGCATGATCAAGCAAAATGGCTCAAATTATATACATCACTTAGTCTCTTATGTCGAAAGGCATCGCTATCTCCAATAAGGTGGAACAAACCCTTACATTCCCTTTAAGTTTACACTTGATGACGAATAGGTACGAGGCGTAACATCATGGCGTATGGTGTATTTAGTCGTGGGCCGGCTTCATCAAACGTTTGATCGGGCACCTTCTTCATATAAACATTTATAGTTTCGACTCGATAATGAGTATAACAAAATGTGTGATGTAGATTGCTCAACATAGTACCATTTTAACGAACACATTTTGCTGCTACGACTGTCACCTGTAGAACTAATACCTGTACATAGGGTTGAAAATCCCGTTATACTTATAGCACACTGTACCTTGTTTTGTACAGGTAATTCACCTAGTGAGCCAAAAAACGTAAAACAATTTTAAATGACCTATCTGAGTTGGCAACTGCAAACTGGACTGCAAGGGAGCTATAAAACACAATCTTGATATGAAGCGCTCAGTCTGAGCTATTAAACACTTCTTGAGCATGGCACCAGCGCAAATAAGGCAGTGGTTGCCATAAAACTTCGCGCAACACATGATGTCCACCACGGCTTGTCCGAAAATAAGTGCTTACAGGGCGTTTTTCCATCCATCACGTCACTATCATCATCCGGTGATACACATCAGAGGCCAGCTACACCGACACAACGGGACGTCTCACTGAAAAATAGGGCTGAAATATACCTCCAGATCACGGCCGCAGCGGCGCGGCAGTGACCTGGGGACAAACACCCGATCTCAGTACTGGGCGTTGCCCTCCGGACGATTACATGCGATGATCCTACCACCGCGCGGCACGGAGAAGCCGGCCTCCCTGGCCAAAAACAACACAACCAAATAAACAAAAACAAATGTCAGACGAAAAGCGAACTGACCAGCCTGCTCCATTCTACACAGGGATGACACCTGCCGGATAACACCGACACCGACACCGACACCGACTCGGCCGGCCTCAGCAGTCGCTGTCGCTGTCGCTGCCACGACTGCCACCGTTCGGACGTGCCGCCGCTATCAGCTCCAGGCGAGGCTCGCCGCACGCCGGCCGCCGCTCGGCGATGACAGTATCATCGGCTAACTGGCGGTCCACCACTCGTCGGGCCGACCGCTGAAAGATCAATGGTCGATACCCGTAAAACCCGTTCGCAGCTGTCACCGGCCGCTGGCCGTCGCCGGGCCCGGGCGGCGAGTTGGTGCTGATCAGTCGCCTCACGTCTGGCGGTCCCGGCCGCGAGGGCCGCTCGCTGGTGACGCACGGCACAGGTGGGGACGCACGCAAACCCAGCGGCCATGACGGCCGCCAAGAGAGCCACCGACCGAGACGGAGCGCCATTGTACGTCACCGGACATCACCTGCCATCATTAGCCGTCACTCAGCGTCACCAGCCGTCACCAGCCGTCATCAGGGATGCCCGGCCGTCATCGGCACGCATAAATCGGCTCTGTGGAGGCACCGTCCCGGCGAGAGGCTGTGATGCCGCCGTGTAACTGACGAGGTGACAGCGGCCCCTCGGCAAAAACGCCACCCGCTCTCCGTCAACAGCGATTGTAGGGTGTCGCCAGTTCCCGGCGCATCTGCTGCTTACAAAAGGCGCAAATACTGCCAGCCCTTGCACAGCTTTATATTTTTTTGTTTCCTTAAATGGAAGGCAGTACATTAACAGTATTAAGGGCAAAACTTCTCGACAGCTTTAAATCCTATAGGGTGGAACATAAAAAACTTGCATTTTTATTTTAGCATATGAGATGATATTCAAGACAGTGTGAATTATTTTAATCGTCCGAAGTCTGTGCAGAATTAAATTGTTTACACACTGGTATGTGTCGTTTATTGAAACGTCTTGAATCCAAACTGAGTGATTTTTTACGACGAACATATTTCGTCTTTTTCTCTGCTGTTCATTCAGCGTAGTCTGCTTTGGGGACTTGACCCTGATCAAAGCGCGAATTCGACTGAGGATTGACCCCATCAGGAGTTGACAAAGAGCCTTGTCATTACCTTTTATCCTCCAGACCCATTTGCAGGCAGTTTTAAGGTGCTGCTTAGTTTTTGGATAGTCTGCGTTTTCAGCATCTTTCATGAACGCCCACACATTCTTTTTTGGGTCAATTCTGTGGACGCCACTACGCACGCCGGCTTGGTGGATTACATCTGCGTTGAGCTCTGAGGTCAGGTCAAGTTGCCGCGTGCAAGTGGCAAGATGACCCCACAATCATCCACAGAGCCAAGACGACACAGAACACTTCCACAGGCATGTGGAGGTTTCCACGAGACTCGTTTGAGGAACAAGGAAGAAGTTGCTGGTTGTTAGTTCAAACCGAATGTGTGGACAAGTGTGAAAGAAACGCGTGTGAACGCCGTTAACCCGCAAACCAATGTTGGGAACTGATAACTCCAATCAAACGGGGATGCCGACACATGTTTGATTAAATCCCCTGTCAGATTTGCACTGAACTCCGTGACAGAGATGCACAAGTCCGCACATCGGACTCACGCTGACTGAATAGCCGCGCGTAAAACGAAAAATATGTTAGTCGTAAAAACCACTCGTTGCTAACAACTATTCAACTATTTCAATAAAAGAAGCATATCAGTGTGTAGATAATTTAGTTCTGCGCAGATCTAAAGCAATTCAAATAATGCATAGTTACGTTAATATAAAATTACATGCGAAAAACAATATTGAAGTTCTTTATGTTCCACCCTTTAACCGTGGGTAGCGAGGTTGGGTGTTCAATGCTCATAGTAGAACCATGCACACACATAAATTTGCTCATGTGTGTTTATTTGAAACACATATTTTTGCTTGGCGAGATCGTCCAAATTGAAGTTCAGCATGCAGATAAACAGGGGATAACAGGGGAACAGGGGAAACGACCCCTTTGTACGTAAAATATGTTCGTTATTCGGCTGCAAAGGACATGACTGGACACTGGACCATGCTAATCAATGACGATCGATTTTTACCGTGATTTTTTTACCCCACATGAAGGGTTAACGGATATGAAGGTAAGCAACAAAGCTTGAACAAGTCCTCGTTCACTTGTATTCCTGTGCAAGTGAAAGGCAGGATGTGGTTTGGTGCACAAGCTTGTTCGCAAGCATCCGCTGAATTCAATAAATGTTTGACATCGAAGCTCGATTATCCGAGCAAGTTTTCACAACGCGATAAAGACCTTCGAGCGGCTGTTGGCCACAAGGAATGTTGTCAGAACGAAACGTTTTTGGGGACTCAGCCAGGAATTTGCCGACTTCCTCCAAACTTTTGCTACAGAATCATGCACGATAGCGGGCAGACCAACGAAACACACTGGCCTGCTTGACGAGATCTCAAACTTGTTAAACTTAAAATAGATTCCACTATAACTCTACGGAGACACTTAACCATCACGTATGTGAATATTGGCTATGAATACACTGGCGGATCAAGATCGGCGGTTTCTGGCGGTTTGGGGGATGGACAACATAAATCGACTTTACAAAATTCAGAAAACTCATACGATTTCGCTTCCCTAAGGATTGCTAGACGTTAAACAAACTTCCCCATTAAAAGTTGCTTCGGTTTCCTTATACATTAGGACATGCGTAAATTAACGCCGATTTCAGGCCGTTTGGGGGGCATTTTCCCCTGATGTCCCTTCCCCTGGATGTGCCAGTATATGAACAGCAAATATAAACGAGATACCTATCCCTCCCTTGGCTCGGCGAGCGAGGGGTGAAAGCTGCGCCTCACGCACGTCAGAGACCGGGGCGAGACCAACGGGAGCGGGCCAGCCTGTACATCTTTTAACCCGGCAGTTGCTGGGGTATTTCGCCACCTTCGACTTGCTGGGGGGGGGGGGGGGGGGGGGTTAAAACCCC
>JARFNZ010000005.1:29683-39981 GCA_031763405.1 Balanus nubilus
CCACCCCAGCGGCGCTCGGAACCCTCCACCCCAGCGGCGCTCGGAACCCTCCACCCCAGCGGCGCTCGGAACCCTCCCACCCCAGCGGCGCTCGGAACCCTCCCACCCATGCCAGCCTGCCCCTCAGTCACCCTCCTCCCCTCCCCTCCCCCTGGCCCAACCACAGTCCCATCTCCCCATCTCCAGCCCCGACGGCCGCTCCCCGCCCATCGGCTGAAGACGATGATGACGACGCCGCTGCTCACCGAAGATGAAGATGTTGTCGGCGCCCATCTCGTCCTTCATCTCGATGTTGGCGCCGTCCAGCGTGCCGACGGTAAGCGCGCCGTTCAGCATGAACTTCATGTTGCCGGTTCCCGAGGCCTCGGTGCCGGCCGTGGAGATCTGCTCGCTCAGGTCGGCCGCCGGGATGATCCGCTCGGCCAGCGTGACGCGGTAGTTCTCCAGGTAGATCACCTGCACAGGCGACGATGGGGGTGGATGGAGGGGTATTGGCGAGTGGACAGTGGATTCAGATGGAGTGATCATCAGTTAGCTTTGAAAAAATAAAAATATGTCTGAATCTCAAAGAGCATCGCCAGTAAAACGCTAATTCTTTCGGATAACTCCGCAAGTAAGCAGTTCAACGGGAAAATCGACTAACTCTTACGAGCTATCAACAAAACCGCAGCAGCAATCGCACATCTAACAGTCCGAATATTCGTCTTCTACTGTATTCTATGCAATCATTCTACGCAATCACAAAACGACGGTTCCTCAGACAGGAACAGTGGACCCCACCCAGCCGCCACATCCACACCAGCTCTTCCCCCTCCCCGCCTGACCTCGACCTTGACCCTGGTGACGATGACGTCCGCCCCCGGCTGACCTTGAACCCGTCCGCCCCCGGCTGACCTTGACCCCGCCCACTCCCGGCTGACCTTGACCCCGCCCACTCCCGGCTGACCTTGACCCCGCCCCTCCCGGCTGACCTTGACCCCGCCCACTCCCGGCTGACCTTGACTCCGCCCACTCCCGGCTGACCTTGACCCCGCCCCTCCCGGCTGACCTTGACCCCGACCGCCACGGCAGACCTTGACCCCGACCGCCCCGGCTGACCTTGACCCCGACCGCCCCCGGCTGACCTTGACCCCGACCGCCCCCGGCTGATCTTGACCCCGTCCCTCCCGGCTGACCTTGACCCCGTCCGCCCTGGCTGACCTTGAGCTTATCGCCGACCACGGGGTCGTTGTTGACGATGTCTCCGACGGCGATGATGAGTCGGATGATCTGCTTGGCCATGTGGTAGCCGGGCGCAGCCTTGCCGCCGACCATCACCGTGCGCGGCACAAACGGCGCCGACGGGTCCTTCTTGATCCGGTTGTACAAAGTGATGACGTGCAGGCAGTTGAGCAGCTGCCGCTTGTACTCGTGGATACGCTTCACCTGCGGTGGAAGAGAGAAGAAAGGACTTGAGCACAGCGGTGGAGCGTCGGTGGTTAGAAGATACAAACATACACAGATATATACATTGACAAGCCCGGAATATTTTGAAGACTACGATCAGACTGACACGACTATCTCTTCAGTACCAATACAAGTGTACTCACGCTGTAAACCGTACGCCTTCTGCTAGCTGCATGCCAAGCAGAATCACCACATCCCTGAACAGCGGGCAGACCTTCCGTGGCGACCGACCGACAATCCGGCACTTGGCTGCCATCGACCTGGCACCAGCCGTCCTCAGGACTGAGCTGACCCTCGCCAGGGCCACGACTGACCTGGATGTCGAACATGGAGGCCGAGTTGATCTGCACGCCGTACTGATTGGTCAGCATCTGCGCCACCTTCATCTTGTTCTCCTGCTTCACCTTCTGGATGGCGCGCACGAAGCCAGCGTCGGACACCAGCGGCTTCAGCTTCTCCAGCTGCTCCAGGTGGATGATCCAGTCCTCGCCGATTTTCTGCCAGACAGACGGGGTGTAAACCGTTTCCTCTTTGCTCCAGCATTTAAATCTTTCACAGAATGCCACATTATCGTGGAGTATTCAAATAATCTGTTTTCACCATTATTATAACGAACGTCGATTTTATTTATAATCTTAGATAAGTAACTAGATTGAAATAGAACCATCATAGCTGGCATCAGCTCGCCCAAAGGCATTACCAGTCCCTGTAACCGACCTCAGCGCCCCTCCCCCCCCCCCCATTCCCTGCCACCATATCGGTCCGGAGCGCCCTCTACCCAGCCCGTGGCCGTCCGGAGCGCCACCTACGTCTGCGATGACGTCCGAGAGGCTCGGGTTGCAGAGCAGCAGCCAGCGGCGCGGGGTGATGCCATTCGTCTTGTTCTGGAACTTCTCCGGCGACATCTCGCTGAAGTCCTTGAAGCTGGGAGCACGAAGGCAGAGCGGTCAGGACGCTAATAAAAATAGAGCAGCGGCGGCATCCAGCGAAACAGTCTGTCGCTACAGGACTGAGCCGAACGCGATCAATGTATCGTAGTAAAATATAGTTAAGAGTCGTTATATCTACAGCACTCAAACGAGATGACCGCAAACGCATGATTTTTGAACGATTTTTGAAACGATTTTTGAAACGATTTTTTGAACGCAATGAACGATTTTTTATAAATATCCACAATCGATAGCAGACATACCGATGTAAACAATAATCAGACCTGGTAACTCTCCCCACAGCACCGCTCGCGCCGGCTCCCCGACGATCTCCCCGCACTCCGTCACCCTTCCCCCGGCTCCCAGCCCGCTCACACGTCACGTTTGATGATCTCCGAGTGGATGGCAGCGACTCCGTTGACGGCGTGCGAGCCGACAATGGCCAGGTGGGCCATGTTGACGCGCTTGTCGCCGTCCTCCTCGACGAGCGACATGCGCTTCAGCCGCTCCAGATCGCCCGGCCACCGGTGGTTCACCTGTCCGGGGCAGGCCGGGTGTATGTCATCCATCATACACGACACTGTGCAGACTGTAGCGACTCAATGATGTTTGTCAGTGATGATGGAATGGAGGCTTCACAGATACGTAATAACTCGCGATTGTAGTAACTAGTGTAACGTTTATATATATATTTTTTTAATTCGGTGCAAACTGCAACTTACACAAATCAGTGGTGCCCATCAGACTGTACACTGCAGATTTCTGACATTTTTATTCGCAAACGTGAAAACTGCCGACGTCATCCGCGTCTCACCTGCTCGAGGAACTTCCAGTTGATCTTGTAGATGATCTCGAGGTGCCTGGGCAGCATGTTCTCCAGCATGCTGACGGGCCAGCGCTCCAGCGCCTCCGGCAGCACCGTGTGGTTGGTGTAGGCGCAGGTGCGCGTCACCAGATCCCACGCCTGTCATAGTGATGTCACGAGTCACACAGCGTCACACAGTCACACAGCTAATTGTTACGTAGTGCCTCGCTATCGTTTACGCTGATTGACAAAAAATGATTAAACGCATATATTCTTAACGTTGCGTCATTATAGGACATTACCAACCAGGTAAACCGCAAAATACCCAGCAACCGATACAAAAATATATATTTATCTCGGCATATCGTTCATGACTACAACGAACACAGGCAGGTGGCATACAGCCTTTTTACTTTTCAGCTATTGTTGCCAAAGCTCCTGCTGGTGAGCGTCATCACCTCACCTTGTCCCATGAGAGTCCCTCGTCGTCCATGAAGACGCGCATCAGCTCCGGGATGGCCAGCGACGGGTGGGTGTCGTTCAGCTGGATGGCCACCTTCTTGGGGAACTCCTCGAAGGTGGTGCGCAGCGGGACCTTGGTGCCGTACTTGGACGACTTGAACCGCCGCAGCACGTCCTGCAGGCCCGACGGAGCGGTCGTAACGAGCGTGGCGCGTCAGGGAGGGCATCGTCCACACATTGGTCATCACAGGCAGCAGCGATACAACTATTGAACAACATGATCATCAACAGCAGCGGCACACCGACAACATGGGCTTCCTCCTCACTCACAATCTACACTTCATCTCAAGGAATTTTTATTGACACAGACGTGAGCTGAGGCTGTCGCCCATCATCATAGAATCAATCTCCGGTTTGTTTTGTTGACCTATTTCCATTTACACTCCATTTCCCCGCCCAGGCCAGTTTCCCCTCTGGCGCCGCTCCAGCCCCGATCCCGGAGAGAGTCATCTGCTCAGACAGCCGGCGGCGCCGTCCAACACACCTGGATGGTGGCGGCCACCAATAAGTACTGCTGCTTCAGCCGCAGCTCCTTGCCCTCGAAGAAGTTGTCGTTGGGGTAGAGCACGCGGGTGATGTTCTCGGCCTGGTTACGGTCTAACACCGCCTGGATGTAGTCGCCGTTGTTGACTGCCGGCGGCGTACAAAAACGCACGATGACGCTTGTATCCCAGGACTATACAATATTTGGAAAGTTTACCGCTGTGAAGTTTCTTACAGCTGCCCCTCGTATCGTAAAATATAGCGTACGCAAATAGAATTATGCAGCGCGAGTGTAAAAAAAAACACGAATACACACACTGGTATGGAAAACACCCACTCTCGTCTAAGGTCGCTCCTGCGTAAGGTGCGACACGGTGATCTGATGCTGCAGGCTGTCTCCAGCCACCCATCCTGGCCTGAGCCGCGTCACCCAGCCCTTGTCAGCCCCAGAGCCGCCGTCAGCCCTCGACTCCCCGACATTGCCGTCTGTCACTGCCGTCTGTCCCTGGCACTGCCGTCTGTCCCTGGCACTGCCGTCTGTCCCTGGCACTGCCGTCTGTCACCGACACTGCCGTCTGTCCCTGCCGTCTGTCCCCGGCACTGCCGTCTGTCCCCGGCACTGCCGTCTGTCCCCGGCACTGCCGTCTGTCCCCGGCACTGCCGTCTATCCCCGACACTGCCGTCTATCCCCGACACTGCCGTCTATCCCCGACACTGCCGTCTGTCCCGACACTGCCGTCTGTCCCTGCCGTCTGTCCCCGGCACTGCCTTCTGTCCCCGACACTGCCCTCTGTCCCCGACACTGCCCTCTGTCCCCGACACTGCGGTCTGTCCCCGACACTGCCGTCTATCCCCGACACTGCCGTCTATCCCCGACACTGCCGTCTGTCCCCGACACTGCCGTCTGTCCCTGCCGTCTGTCCCCGACACTGCCGTCTGTCCCTGCCGTCTGTCCCCCTGACACTGCCGTCTGTCCCTGCCGTCTGTCCCCCTGACACTGCCGTCTGTCCCTGCCCTCTGTCCCTGCCCTCTGTCCCCGACACTGCCGTCTCCGGCCGACTCACAGAACTGGAGGTTGAAGCTGGCGGCCGAGATGGCCGACCAGAGTCGCAGTGTGTTGACCACGTTGTTGCCGTAGCCGGGGATCGGCGTGTCGAACGGCAGGGCGTACACCAGCTACACGGCAACACAGCCACACGGTCAGTCATTAGGCGACCGACATGGTGGGAAAATGGTCACTTTCGTCCGCGGCAGAGAATTTGAATTTCATGTCATGGATATCAAATTATAAGTTTTTTGTTACAACCAAATTATTTCTAAATTACGACAAAAAACAACAACTCAAGTTTGTGGGCATGGCTCTTTCTAAAGTACGTACAAAATATTTACATTTTATTTTTGCATCAAGCACGACTGAGAAGTAGTACATATAACTAGTTACTACCAATGACTGTCATTTTTGACTAGTTATTAACACTAACCGTCATTTTTTATTACCAATAGCGGTCCTTTTTAAACACTCGAGGACATGACTTCTCGTAGATACAGCGGGTACCCGACCCGCACAAATGTACCGTAATATGGCCGGCGCCCCGTCGGGATAATGAGCGGCACATAGACCGACCTCAATACACAGAGACGAAGACGGAGGGGCGGCGTGGTGCCCCAGGGCCGGGGAGGCCGGGGAGGCTGCCAGGAGTCGGCCGCAGCAGCCAAGATCCACAGACACGGCCCCTCCCGACATCGAACAATAATGCACAAACAGCAGCTGCCTTGTACATGCATGACATGGAAAACACGAGACACGACTCAAGCCCAGATGCTCAGGGAACTCCAGAGCCATCCGGTCATGATGGCCTCCCGGCACCGACGACTCCCCCCCCCCCCCTCCCCCCCCGCCCGTGTGCCGAGTCCTCACCTGGCGGTCGATCCACTTGTTGTTGTCCATGCGGCCGTAGAAGCCGACGGGCAGCAGATACTCGGGGCGGGCCTTCTCCCAGGGGTTACCGAACCGCAGCCAGTCGTCCGGCTCCTCAACCTGCAGCCAAACACATCGGGAAACGTTTATCGTTGGAGACGCAGTTCAGTGAAATATTATTAATATGTGAATATGCTAGGTTATAGCTGCGCCTATCAAGCGATGAATTACACTAACTGTCCAAAATGCTCGGCCGAAAGAAGCTTGAATATTGGACAGAGGCAGTGCTCACAATATACAACATTTCATTTCACTGGTTATCTCTTTTGCTACAGCCGGGAATTCGCGGCCACCGGTCTCAGCTGCTCGCCGCCCGGTTTGGACCCACCTGTCCGCCGTTCTTGATGCGCTGTGCGAAGATGCCGTACTCGTATCTGATGCCATAGCCGTAGGCGGCCAGTCCGATGGTGGCCATCGAGTCGAGGAAGCAGGCGGCCAGCCGGCCGAGGCCGCCATTGCCCAGGCCGGCGTCCTCCTCCATCTCCTGCAGCTCCTCAATGTCCAGACCCAGCTGTCCAGGAGGGGGAGGTGGGAGGGGAGGGGAGGGGAGGGGGAGGGGAGGGGGAGGGGGTCATCGTCCCGTTTGGTCACCAGCGTGGTATTGACTGTGCCGTGCCGCCATAGAAGCATAAACAGTTCCTTACAGTTATTTGCAGGATTGTAAGTTTGCTGAATACATAAAGCCTGGACGATTTCAACGACCTTTAGTGAATAAGTACATTTTGTACTAAAGCCATGGTCTTTTGCGACATGACGAGGGAGGGAACGGGTGGCGATAGTCTGTCGACACACGTTGACGAAGTGTGTTTGGCCGTGTTCTTTTGCGACATGAGAATGGATGAGGACGGACGAAGACAATCCGCTGACCAATCGGTCACATGAGGGTGGGAAGCTCTGCGGTTAGGCGCCACAGCCTCCAGGCAGAACAGCGGCAGGTCCGTGGCCTCGGGCTCCACAGCCATTACACAGTCCTCGCCAGAGAACGGTACGCCTGGGCTGGGAGCACGGCCGGGGTCTATATAAAGACAATAGCGGCTGACCCGCCACACACCCGAGTATTGCGGTACAGTCTACCAGCCATGAGACGCAGACGGTCCAAAAGCGAGCGGACGCTTCAGCCGCAACAATGGGTTCAATTTTGACAGTCAGCCGTATTAGGCTTATCCCAGCGTTTATACCAGCATTTAAATAGTGCTTTGCACTTCTGGTAGATCCAGTTGTCATATATGCAATTACTACATAAGCGGAAGCGGGAAAGTCGACCCCTGATGTTTATTACCTTCGCCGTCGAGCGACAGGGAAAGGACTCCTCCAGTCGAGCAGTAATGGCCACCTACATACCTGGTAGAGTGCCTCGTCGCAGGCGCTCTGGATACCCAGGTTGACCATGGTGTTCTGCAGCGACCGTCCCATGTAGTACTCCAGCGACAGGTAGTAGATCCGCTGCAACATACAACAGTGCGTGAGCCGACCGTCCCATGTAGTACTCCAGCGACAGGTAGTAGATCCACTGCAACATACAACAGTGCGTGAGCCGACCGTCCCATGCAGTACTCCAGCGACAGGCAGTAGATCCGATAAAACAAAGACACTGCGTGAGCCGATGCTGAACGATAGATGACTGTAAAATGTGCAGGGCCCACAGTTAAAATGACCATATATAAGGTCCGTCTATTTTCGTATTTACTGGGTGTATTTCGAAATTTTGATAAATAAAACTACGACCAATGGAAGCGCATTACCGAAAGTTTTATTTCAAGCCCAGATGGAGTTCGAATATTTATGACTTTCGAAATATTAGAAGAAAAAAAATCGCCGTCGGTTGGCGGGGCAAGCTGCTTTTTGATGATATTTCGGAAGTCTCGGAGATCTGCAAATGCATCTTTCGTTCGAAATGAAGCCTTCAGTAATGCGCTTCCCTTGGTTGCAGTTTCATTTAGCAAATTTTCGAAACATAGACAGTAGACGTGGAAATAGACGCGACCTTATATATGACCATGTCATCTGTGGGTCCCTGTCAAGGGCGTGCCCAGGATTTCGCTGGTAGGTGAAACGGGCCCCAGACATAAACATGGGCCCATGATCACACGGCCCCCTACAAATCGTTTACTTTTCTAATTCGATTTCACTCCTGCATGGAGGCCTCACACGGAGAGAGCTCCACGTGGGTCAACAGTAAGCCCTCCGGCTGCCAGGAGGGTCCTCTTAGGCCGGCAGAGTGCCCTCAGAAGCCGACGGAGGGCTCTCTCAGGCCGACAGAGGTCTCTCAGGTCAACAAAGGGCTCTCTCAGGACGAGAGAGGGACCCCGAACACCAATAGAGGCGCCTCTCAGGCAGGCTGGCAGAGGGCTCTCCTGTCCGACAGAGGGCCCCTAGACCGACAGAGGTTCCTCTGAAGACGACTAAGGGTGTCCTAGACGAAGGGAAAAATGGGCCCCTGAGCCCAAGGCAGTACCCACGGGTGTCCAGGGTACCTCCTTGGATACGCCCATGGTCCCTGTACAGAAGATACATTTGTCAGGGGAGAGGGGGGGGGGGGGGGCGGGGCGAAGGAAGGTCGGCATTCTGCAGCACCTTAGGTATGCGCAGTGGTCTCTGTTTACAATCATGCACTCGTGAATATAAGCACCTCTCGTGAGCATAAACGCTACACAGACAGCTTCAAGGTCACTCATCGTTCTGATAACGTGCAGCTAACGATATCGTTGGCAGAGCAAAGTTGCCGCATCAAAGTTTCCCGGGGGGCGGGGGGCGGGCGGCGACGGAGAGGGGGGGGGAGGGGGGAACACGGGGCCCGTATCAGCCACGGCCCGGGCCGGCTGCCGTCACCTACTGTCAGGCCACCGAAAGGCGGCACACAGCCGGTCTTTAAAATAAGAACAATACGTCGTCAGTGAGGTCCAAAGCATTAGTTCAGACACGTTTTTGCCTCTGAAGGTTGGAATTCGAGGAATGCCGCTATTCAAAACAGGGTGATAGGGAGCAAAGAAGGACAGATTTCAAACAGCGCCTTAATTAAATGGAGAAAATAATAATTTAATTCCCGTAATGAATGGGGACAAGAGGAAAGGATGGAATGAATGGGGATAAGAAGGAAAGAGCGGCAGCAAAGACTTCTTGAAGTTGCTACTGGCAAGCGTGTCTCCATCTGTAAACATGTGTTAAAAACTGATTTTCTATGACATCGTCCAGCCATAGATCTACGACAGCCCTGTCCGCGGCCCGTGCCGTACTCTATCGGCGCGCCTCGGCTTTGAGGCCGGTTTGGCTTGGCACTGGAGGTAGTGGCAATCACCAAGGTCCGTTTCCCGTGCCTGCGAGCTGCTCAGCTGCCGAACGTCTCGGGTCAGTGTCCGTCAGCCCAGAGGGGGCTGCGGGTCCCGGGCCGACCTGGCGATACAATACCGGAGACGGTAGATGGGAGGTGGGAGATGGGAGATGGGAGGTGGGAGGGCGGCATGATGTCGACTTTAGCTCGAGATCAGCAATCTGAGTGAACAAATCAGGGTCAAAGCTAGCGGGCGAGACAGCTCTGTCTCGGCCTCTAGGCCAATGAGAGGTCATATCACCGACAGATCGATGGCTAGAAGAAGAGCACAACCAAAGGAGACCTGACTCTGAGTGAAGACCACGCGTTGAATCACGGACGGAGGTCTCGTATCGAGCAGTGCTGACCGCGAGTTGTCCCACCATCTCTCCCGTGTCCCGTCCCCTCCCCTCCCCCCGATACTCAGTGCAGTCCCAAATCTCCGGCGCTGCTCAGTCAGTGTTCGGTTACACTGGGGTCTACACACTGGGGTTACACTGGGGTCTGTTCGGTTGCACTGGGGTCTCAGCCAGCACGGTTCTCTCCAGGCAGACCCTCGGCATGTGCCCATAGTGAGGCAGCGTTCAGTGCATACTGTGTCAACTGGCCAGTGGCCAGTGTCAAGCAACTCAACTGAAGGCGGCATATTTGTGACCTGAGATGAATGGACCTGTGGAACGAAGTCCATTAATTGTTTTCAAGACCCAGTAACACCACGCTCGGTAACGAAACGCGAGGGGTGGTGGTCCATTAACCCGCGCCCCGCTGGGCCTCCTGATTTTCCACGCCCTACGGGGGGGGGGGGGGGGTTTGACCCCCCCCCCCCCC